>APFE030356814.1:0-26166 GCA_000404065.3 Pinus taeda | reverse complement strand
CAGAATCTCATATTATGGGGCAGAAAGAAGCAGGTGTACAAACAAGAAGAACAGTTGCAGAAGCCTCAAGCTATTTGGAATTACTCTCCTCTACTGAACCACAAAATGTGAAAGAAGCATGCAAAGATGAATTTTGGATAAAAGCAATGGATGAAGAACTAGAGAAAATCGAAAGGAACAACACTTGGGAACTGGTTCCTAGACCAAAGGATAAGAATGTTATCGGAACAAAATGGGTCTTCAAAATAAATTGAATGAAAATGGAGAAGTAATTAGAAACAAGGCCAGACTTGTTTGTAAAGGGTATGCGCAGCAAGAAGGAATAGACTTTGAAGAAACCTTTGCTCCTGTTGCAAGACTTGAGGCCATCCGAATGCTCCTTGCTCTCTCAAGTTTTCAAAACTTCAAAGTATTTCAAATGGACGTGAAATCAGCCTTTCTGAATGGAGACTTGGAAGAGGAAGTATACATTGAACAACTAGATGGGTTCATTCTTGGAAATGATCCAAATCTTGTATGCAGATTGAAAAAGGCTCTCTACGGGCTCAAACAAGCTCCAAGGGCTTGGTACTATCGTTTGGACAAATATCTCCATCAACAAGGTTTTTCAAAAGGATCAGCAGATAGCAATCTTTATATAAAAATTGAAAATTACAAATTGTTAATACTTGTTGTGTATGTAGATGACATTATTTTTGGCAGCAATGAAGAAGACATGAGTCAAAGATTTGCCTTGGTCATGCAGAAAGAATTTGAAATGTCCTTGCTGGGAGAACTGACATATTTCCTTGGTTTGCAAATCCAACAAAAGGAAGGAGGAATCTTTTTATCTCAAACGAAGTATCTCAAACAGATCTTGAAGAAATATGGCATGGAAGATGCAAAACCAGTATGTACACCCATGGTCATAGGATGTAGCCTCAGTGAAAATGATGAATCTGCAGCAGTACATCAACCAACCTACAGATCTATGATTGGAAGTCTACTTTATTTGACAGGTACCCGATCGGATATCATGCATGCAATAGGAATAGTTGGAAGATTTCATGCAAATCCAAAGGAGACGCATCTTCAGGGAGTGAAGAGAATTTTCAAATATCTTCAAGGGACACAAAGTTATGGCTTATGGTATCCTAGAGATACAGATCTCACACTTCATGCTTATACAGATGCAGATTGGGCTGGAAGCGTGGATGGCAGGAAGAGCACAAGTGGTGGTGTGTTTTTTATGGGTTCCAGATTAGTATCTTGGTTCAGCAAGAAACAGAGTTTGATTGCCTTATCTACAGCTGAAGCAGAATATGTTGCTGCTGCATCTTGCTGCACTCAACTCCTTTGGATGATGCACACCTTGCAGGATTTTCAAATCACTTGTACACCACCTATCTCTATCTTATGCGATAACACAAGTGTAATTAGCATCTCAAAGAATCCTGTCATGCATTCAAAAACCAAGCACATACCAATCAAGTATCATTTTCTCCAGGAACAAGTGCTTGAACAAAAGGTCAAGTTGGAGTATGTTCCTTATAAGGAACAAGTTTCTGATATTCTCACCAAACCATTGCCCAGGGAGACTTTTGAATACCTCAGGCAAAAGCTGGGAGTTGTTGATGCATCATCTTATTGTTAAGACTCTTCTGATTGTTGACTGTACGCATGATTCATCTGGGGTATATGCGTACATGTGCTGGGTTGCGGCACAGGTTCAGGGGGAGAATATAATGCATTGTTGGCATTATGGAGGATGTACAAAAGGAGAACATGGGAGCTGGTCTGAATATAGCTGCAATATGTCTCTATCTCTTTCTTGGTCATTAATGGTGTCTGGTGGATTATGGTTCTTCTTTACAGATGTGGTTCATATTCAGGGGGAGCATGTTCTTAGGGGGAGCATAACCCTTTGCCCTTGATGTCAAAGGGGGAGAATGTCGCTGAAGTTTTTAAGGTTGCCATCAAGTCCAAAGGGGGAGATTGTTGGCATTATGTTTCTGGTGAGGTTATATGTTACAGATGTTGTACTTGATGGCAACACCCATGGCATGGGTCTCAATATGATTAGAATTAAGAAGTACGCAGGAGAACAGTTCAGAAGATGCGTACCCGCAGGTACGACATGCAGGGACCACGTCCAGGCACGCAGGTTACCCATTCATGAGGTGCGTACTCTAGTGCACACACTTCAAGGCAGTAAAACGTGCACACGTGGGGTTTCCTATGTTTAACCCTTGGTATTTAGCCGACGGTATTGTGTTATTATGGTTTTGGCCCGTGGTATTGATCCATGATTTGAGGTAGAGCTTGCCTATATAAAGAAAAGGAGATCATTTGGCTTCAGCAAGCTTTTGGGTTGAATATCTTAAGATCTGAAATATTTGGGTTATTGTTTCAAAAAGCTTGATCTATATGAAATTGAAGTGGAAAGCAAATCTGTGAAGGGTGATCTCTCGAGCGCTTGATCAGATCTGGGTATCCGTCTAACTATAGCACACTGGTGATCTGCAAATTCAACCCTAATCTGATGTACACAGGTGCTTAACGGTGCCTATGCGTAGGTACGCAGAGCAGAAGAAGGTGAGCTGCATGGGTACGCAGAGCAGAAGAAGGGTGACTGTGTGGGTATGCAGAGCAGAAACAGGCGAACTGCGTGGGTGCACAGAGTAGCAGTGGTTCAGGTGCGTACGCACAGTAAACGTACGCGACGCGATAGTCTTTTTGGGTGCGTGCCTACTGTGATAGTACGCAATGTGATAGTGCATTTGGGTGCGTACTATACGCAGCACAGTAGAAGAAGAAGTGCATGGTCACGCAGTGCAGCAGAAGGAACTCTGCGGGTATACGCAGAGAAGCAAGAGGGTGAAGTGAGTAGAAATGCAGGCCAAAGAAAGGAAAGCTGCGTATCTGTCTCATGACTATCTGTTGACTGAATTTTTCTATTGATAAGGTGTTCTGGGTTTAGTTCTGTGTTGTTGATTTGGTTACTGCTGTTGACTGTGAAATCTACATTTACTTGATGATCATTTGATGTATATGGATCCAGTTTGAAAATTTATGAAAAGTGGTCCTTGAAAAGAAGTAGGGGGTTGTAGCTCCCTTCCAGGAGAGACTGGAAAACGACAGAGAGTTGTAGCTCTTTGCAGGTTGCAACCTGCGTACTGGTGAAGGACTGCACCAGTACAAGACCATTGTAAAAGGAGTTTCTAATTTGAAAGAAGATAGAGACATATTGCAGCAGGTGGTTTTCACCCACATTGGGTTTCCACCTTATATCTGGTGTTCTTTGATGTGGCTGTTTGTTTTTCTTGTTCATGCTCATTATTTTATGGTACTGATATGCAAAAATAATTCAAAGTGTAAATAAGGAAGATTTGGTAAAAGGACTAGATAATACTGATTCACCCCCTCTCAGTATTATTTTCAACAAAGAGAAAGTGCGGAACCATAGTTTTAGAGATTTTTAAGGTCTTTCTCTTATTTTCAAGGCTCGATATGAAGAATTGAGATTTAAGACTTGCAAAGGAGGAAGATATGAGTGGTGATAGACTCACACTAATTGCATAATGTCAAGGTGACAATTTTTGTGCAACAGATTTCCCCCTAAAGTGCGAAGTCTATAATAGATGAGGATAGTTTTTGTCATCTAAGAAGAGTGAAGTACTTTATCATTCCAAGGATATTCTTGTGGACACTCCAGTCGGAACCTGTAAAAACATTCAATGCAAAAATAATATATATAATATATATAATAATATATATATATATATATATATATACAATATATATATATATATATATATATATATTATAAGAACATATCATCGCTGAGGTAGGCATTCCCATACTCATATCAAAACTGACTAGAAAAATATCTAAAATTCTCTGACATAGGAATGATTTTGTAATACATCAAAAGTACAGACATATGTAGACACAGTATGGACGCAAACATCTATTTATGAATAGTCTACTATAATGAATAACAAAATTCCTCACAACCTAGATGGTGGAAACTAGATCCAGGGTCTTGATTTCTGCTTCCCGAACTAGTACGACTCTATCCATGTGAATGAATGTGTCGAAGTCAAACATGGTAGAAACCACTTGATTACCAGTCAATGATGTGAATTGTTAACAAGTGTGAGAGAAACCACCAGTAATGTCAATGGCCCTCAAAGTACAGAGTACAATCCATGAAATGTGAATAAATGAGTCAATGTCGAACACGTTACAAAATCCTTTGATCAAAGGTCAATGATGCAACTTGTCGTCAAAGACAAAAAACCTGCCATTAGGGCATGCAGATTTCAAGGTACTGACGATTTCTAGATCATCTTTCTAGATAATGAGTTGGAGTCGATAGAAAGCGATCCGTCGTAAGCAAGCCCACAACAAAAAATCATAGATCAAGTTTTGAAGAAATATATTTGGCAAGGACTAACTCAGGGATGGTCAAGATGGATGACAGATATTTTGCAAATGAATGGTTTATTTGAACTGACCTCTTGAACACATAACGACACTGTAGATGGTTTGGTGACAATTGACCCAAAGCTAATACCCAGAAACCGGCTGAAGAGTTTCAATATGGTTTGATTAACTGTTAGGAAAAGGATTTCCCAACCCAGGTGAACAAAATGTGTCGTGTTCAAGAGTGGTTAACTGCTTTTCTAAACACAAAGTATAACAAACAGGTTTATTTTTCTCTCTTTCCCCCCACCATTTCTAGCAAATACCCCTTTATTTTTTACAAGCTTGAGGAGGATAACATTTGCTTGATTATAAGCTCATCCTTCAGATGATTCCAACTTAGTTTAAAATTCGAACCCTAAGAAGGAGTGGTCCATTCCTGTTTAAATTGAACAAATCCTTTACTATTGAATTTTAACGAGTCCAGTATAGGAAAAACTCGGTGTTTTTCAATTTTAGGGAGTCAGAAGAAAAACTTAAGAAAACTCCATGGTTGTCCTTTTTCATAAATTTGTGTCCCCCAAGCCTGAAAAAGTATAAAATGATACTTGAGAGAACCACTTGACCATTACGATCAATGAGTACTTTTCATAATTAGTGGCTCTGATCTAAAAAAGTAAAAAAGTGATTGAAAATAGGTCGTTTTATAACCAATATCGAACATGAAACGACAAAAGTCTGACAATCTTTTCATGTTTATACGGTTAGAAAAGAGTTGTAAGTGGACCGTATTTTTAATTCCGTTTTAACAAGTTTAAAAAGAAAAACTCGGCAATCTTTTCATATTTTACCAGTCAGAATAGAGCTTAAAGAGGACTCCTATGTTTCACTTTTTCATAAATTTTGGAAGAGTCCAAAAAAGTGAAAAAGTATGCTCTTTGTTGAAAATGATCAATTCTTCTTGAAAATCCAATATCATGCACAAAAACTCAAAACATTACTCATACCTATTTAAAATAAATAAAAATATGTCAAAAGTTACCTTTTTAAAGTGAAAAATAAACAAATTAAAAATTCATTTATTCAAAAAAGCTTATAAAGAGGGCTTTTGTAAATTCATTTTTACCGTTTGACTTCAGAGTGAAAAGTAATATTTTTTGGTAAGAAACTTCCTATGAAGATTGCGGAAAATCCAACTGTTGGAATCGAAAACCGTCAGCTCCAGGTAATCCACATCATCCCTATCTTGCATTCAACCATTTAATTTTCATTTTAGGGCTTTAAAAATTGATTTTTAAAGGAAAATTTTGTTTAAAAACCGCTCGCAGGGGGTCCGCAGGTGCAACATGTGGCCCCTGCAGACCTCAACTTTTTTGTACAAAGGAAAATGTCGGGGTTCCGCACTTGCTCTTAAGGACGAGTGCGGACCTACGCACTGTCCCTAACTAGTGGGTGCAGACCTTATGAAATATGTTTTAAAATGTCAATTTTTTCCATATCCGGCCGAAAATTTTGAACTAAATTATCCTAATCCGCCTTTCTTGCAATGTAGGATATACAAAATTCTCATTTGGTAGGAACAGGAGCACGAAGATGTGGATCTAGCCGCATTAGTTCATCCACCTACAATACGGGCATTAAAATCATGCGGACTATTTAAATTCTGGGCCATACCTGGCATGAGGGCTCAAGTAGACTTTCTGTAATGGCTGGTAGACAGGTGGAGCACACAGGACCAGTGTTTCATAATTGGTGGCCACCAGCTCGAAATCGAGCTAGAGGACATTTATTTCCTGACTGGTTTGCCCAAAAGAGGTGAATTATTATCTCTATTCGGGACTAGGCCAGGTGGCCAGTCTATCGCTAGTCTCTGACTAGAGTTTTGTAATGACCAAACTGAGAACAAACGGGTAGATATCAAGACTATCTATCATCTTGAACTTAAAGTGATTGCATTTAATGTCACCAAACTATGCAGGAGTGCAGCATTGCATGTAGCTACTAGATCCCAAATGCGAATGGTAGTAGACTGTTACTGAGGAACCATCTTCAACTGGTGCGAGGCTGTGTTGGCAAATGTAAAAGGCCAACTGACTAGAGCAAAGAATGGACAACTAAAAAAATTTGGATATGGTTTCTTGGTTGTGAGCTTTGGCCTAGAGAGGGTCCATATGTTGGTCCCACAACAACTTTTCGTTGAGGGTGGACTTCCCCGAGAGCCTAGGATTATGCGCTAGGTTGCAGTGATGGTTCGTCATCCTGAGGAGGGTACAGAGGTTGTCCAATTTCAACCTGAGTATTTTCATTGGTGGGGGAACCAATTCTTGTGATTTTGGACTTTCCATATGCTAGGATGGATTATCGTGGTGATCCAGACATGGCTCTTCCACTAGAAGAGCAATGGGATGACTCAGGTAAAATTATTTTCAACATTTTCTAAATCTTTAACTATTTTTTTTTGTTTTTAAATCATACAAAACTGAGTAAAAAATTTTAAATTCAGATGTGGGTCCACGGCGACCAGCCGCTCTCCAGCCCTATGAGAGAAGACACCCCGCTGCAGTAGCACTGGCCCCACAGGATCAATCAGTAGAGAACCTGGCCGAATTGGAGCATCATTTAGAGAGTTTGACAACAAATATTCCAGAGACTAGTATAGATGATATTCCACTTAGGTTACAACGCTATGTGATTGGGGTCCCAGGACCTTTTAGGAGGTTCCTTTGTAGGGTGGCCCGAGCAGTGGTTTCTTATCGTGATCATCATCAGGATAGGATGATCGCCTTTGTAGACCCATATGACATTTTATATCTTTTTGTACTATCATTTTTTCCGATCATAAGGTGTTTTTCAACCTATGATCGAAGACGATGTATATTTGACACATTTCTATGTTATGATATATCACTATTACTGGCTATCTTGTATAACATGTTTATGAAATGTTTTTAAATTTACTGTCTTGATTATTGCAAATGTTTATTTAACATTTGAGAAGTAACTGCATCTGCTAATGTGTTTAAATATCTTGGAATATGCCGATATTCAATGTAGTTAAATTCACATTCCAAGAGATGAACACTCAAAAACAATCTTAATAACATTGGATTTCTAATGGCATAAACCCTGTTAAGCTGTAATACAACGAGTTTAGAATCTAACTTGACAATCAAACTCCGAATCCCAAATGAGATGGATTTAGATAATAACTCAATCACTTCACTATACTCTGCAATGTTATTTTTTGTTTGACCCAGGCTTACCCCATGCATAGATACTAACTCGTTAGAGGGTGAATAGATAACCCAAGTTGCAGAAGAAATGTTCTGTGTACTACAACAAGCACCATCAGCAAAACCAATGTATGTTTGAAGAGACGTCGACATCAGCAATATTAAGAGTAAAATCAAGATAAGCAGGAATAAATGATAAAAAACACTCTCTAAAATAGGCACACTTTCTAATCTAAAACACACCAACTAGAAAGAAATTGTTCTAACAAAAATCTCCACACCAAACTTTAAGCATAATATCTTTTCAGATAAAGCCAATTTCTGGGTCTACCTAAAGAGACACTGTCAAAATCTACTAATTCATAGGCCCCTTTTTCCAGCTTTCGCTTAACAACAAAAGGACCATGCGACATGGGTACAAATTTTCCAGCCCCTAGCTTATCATTTGCTTGATCGTATAGTAAAACTAGGTCTCCTTTCGAAAAATTATGAGGTATAACATTTCGGTCGTACTGAGCTTTTATTCGTTTTGCATGAGTCTTGATTGATAACGCGGCATCACGTCAATTCTCATCTAGCTGAGCTAAGTACAACAAACGTTTCTCCTCTTCGGAAGTGGATGGGAGTAATTCTATGGTTATTTTCAATGACGGAATTTCGCATGCAATGGGTAACGCTGCTTCCAACCTGTAAACTAGTTGAAAAGGAGTGAAAACAGTTGATGTTTTGACTAAGGTTCGGTATGCCCAAAGCGCTGAAAATAACTTGTTATGCCAATTCGACCGATGAATACCAATGATTCTTTGGATCATAGTGACTAGAACTTTATTGATTGCTCAACCAGACCATTAGCCTATGGGTAATATGGAGTAGAACTATCATGAAGCAGACCAAGTTGATCTGTTAGTTCAGTCATCATGATATTTCGAAAATGACTTCCATGATTAGTAATAATTTCTTGAGGAACAATGAATCTAGTAATTAAATGATTGAAAATGAAAATTGCAGAAATTTTGCCGTCTGTTGAAAATGTAGGCATCGCCTCGGCCCACTTGGTAAAATAATCTACCACAAGGGTGATATACACATGCCCCCTGGCCAAGTAAGGGTTACATGTAATAATGTCAATACCCCACTTTGTGAAAGGACTGACAAAAATTATAGAGTGGAGAGGAGTAGGTGGAGCACGCATCTTACGATAAAAAATTTGGCAATTGTGGCATTTCCGGACTGCATTTATATAATCTTTAAATAAGGATGTCCAGAAATAACCAACGCGCAATATCTTTTGGGTTGTGGCATACCCAGACATATAACTGCCACATGCTCCAAAGTGACAGTCATTCAGAACCTTTTCAGCTTCTTCATGAGTTAGACAACGTCGGAAAACAGAATCTGCTCCATGACGATAGAGTGTATCTCCAATAATATTGTACTGTTGGGATTGGAAACGTATTTTCCTGCACTGGGATTGTGAGATTTTAGGCTGAAAATATTGGGTTTGGAGATAGACAATTATATCTCCATACCATGAATGAAGAGTACTAATAAGAAACAAAGATTCATCGGTAATGGGTTCTTCTGCCATAGTTTCAGTATCAGTATGCGGGAAATCACACATTAGTTCCGCAAAAACCAAAGATTTCTTTGCCTTGGATCTTTCAAATTCCAAGTCAAATTCCTATAGGATAACTATCCATTTGGAATACTTGCCCCCTAGAAATTGTTTGGTCAAAATATACGTCATAGGGTTACAGTCAGAAATTATTGTGGTTTTACGTAATAGGATGTATTAACAAAATAACAGCTGCCAAGGCCAATTTCTCCACATGCGAATATTTAGTCTCAGTTGGATTTAGATTTCGGCTAAGATAGTAAATCACATGTTCATTGTTGAATTCATCTTTCTGAACTAAAACCATCCCAATGGTGGAATGAGAAGTGGCGGGGTACAAAAATTAGTCCTGGTTGTAGTTGGGAGGATGCAATAATGGTGCATGGGTCAACGCGTGTTTAAGTGTATCAAAAGATTTGTTAGCAATCTCATCCCAAAAGAATGGAGTATTCTATTTTAACAACCTGGTAAAACCTTTCGTTATCTCAGCGTAGTTAGGAATGAAACGACGTAAAAAGTTTTCTTTCCCTTGCAAACTTTGGAGTTGGCGAAGAGTCGAAGGTAGAGGTAATTTGACAATAGCTTCAACCTTCGAGGGATCGACATGAATGCTGGCTTTTGAGACAACAAATCCCAGTAAATAACCCATTTCTATACAGAAAACACATTTGTGTGGATTCAGCCTAATTCAATAATGCCTACATCTCATAAAGATTGCTCATAAATGAGTGAGATGATCAGCTCTAGGTAATGAATGAGCAGGTAAATCATTGAGATAAGGCTACACAATGTGCTTGATGTCATGAAACGTGTAAGACATAGCCCTCTGAAAAGTTGCTCCAACGTTCATCAATCCAAAAGTTAAATTGCAATAAGAAAATGTCCCCCATGGACAAATGAAAGTCGTTTTAGCTTGATCGGCAGGAAGTATGTTAATTTGATTGTAACCGAAAAAACCATCCATGAAGGAGAACATTTCGATGCTGGCACAATCATCAATAATTTGATCGATATAGGGGGTTGGATAATTGTCTTTAGGGCAAGCTCAATTAATATCCCTATAATCAATACATATTCTTATCGTTCCTTGCTTTTTGTTAACAGGAACAATATTTGATACCCAATCCGTTAAGGGAATTGGATAAATGAAACCTGCTCAAAGTAATTTCTTAACTTTAGCTTTAATAGTAGCAGCTTTTCTTGGATGTATCTAACGCAAACATTGCCGGACAAGTTTAGCATCTAGGTAACTTTTAATTTCATGGACAACAATTGATGGATCGATTCCTGGCATTTCTTCATATGACCAGGCAAACACGTCGTGGAATTCTTGAAATAGGGTTTTATAAGTTTGGATTTCCTCATCCGTACAGGAAGCACCTATATGAATGTTTCCAATAATTCCAGGTTTCACTGAAATGTCAATAGGCACTGTTCGAGAAATATTTCCCAAATTCAACTCAGAATTAGGATGTTGCAATGGATTCTATGGTTCTTTGACATAATCAATGGTAAAAATAGATGAGAAATCATTTTCAAAATGATCAAGCTCAGGTAAAAATGAAGATCGATGATGAAGATCTTCCCATGGTAAATCATCAACAGACAAAAGTTCACAAATCTGCTCATCATTATGAATAGGATCAGAAAGAGTTGTTGAATTTGAGGTTGAGATTGAAAGTGACTCCCCATGGATCACATTCATTGGATCGATTTTGGTTGAACAAGAGTCGAAAAATGACTGTACAACCTGATATGCAACTTCAAAGGGACTCAAGAGCATTGCATCACCAAATGAGTCCACCTCATAATTGGAAGGTACGATCCAAGGATCATCAAAAGCAATAATGTTCGATGAAATCATATGAATAGTTGCAAAAGAAGGCAATATGTTAGGAGGAGGAAATGAAAAAGTTCTTAGTAAACCAAAATCTTTAATCAAACCTACCCAAAATACTTATAAGGGATAACTATTTTACCGACATGTTGAATACTATCAGAAGAGGCTGGGTCGGATGAAAAATAAGTTAACCGGTCTATTGTAACGATCTTTCCATTATGAGGAAACTTAATAAGCTAAAAGACCCATGAAACAACAACAGTCATAGCGTAAGACCAACTGTGACCCAAAAGAAGGTTGTAATCTAGAGGGGCATCAACCACTTCCACATCTAGATTTACAGTTTTGCCTTCAACCCCTATAGGTAAATCCTGTAAAATGCCCAAAGGATGAAACTCTCGGCCATCAAAAGTCTTTAGAATCATCGAGGATTGATTGAGGGTAGGAGAACCAAGTGATCTCCAACACTGAATCGACATAATACACGTAGAAGCTCCCTCATCAATCACAGTCCGAAAGCAAGGTCTATTTTTGACTAACACTAGGATCTGGAAAGCCATTTGATGAGGTATGCGAGGTGTACTATTCTCTAAATGAAAGATTATAAGGTTAGAATCCTGAATATCAACAGATCCTATAGTAGAAAATATCAATTTATGTTGTGCTGGGCATGATTGCAGCACATCCAAAGCTGACATTGCTGAAGGGGAAATAACTAAATCTTCAACAATGTTATATTTCTAAGTAGCTCTCGCATGTGGATTAAAAGCTGACTTCCGAAGTATACCTTTAGCAGGCAGTTTGATTACTAAGTCTGGATTAGGTTTCTCGATCTGTAATGGATTAGAACCAGAAGGAGTTGAAGTTGATGGGTTTGAATTAGAAGATTTTGCTTCCTTACCACCAACAGGATTCTTACTACCATAATCTTGCGATCGCGTTGCAATCCTGACACGGGACATCATCATAATGGGTTATTCTAAGGCACTTGAGGAAGAACCTATCATCTTACTATCTTGATTAGGAAAAGGATCCTTCAAGACAACAAGAATTTGAGAACCTTTGACAATTTTCGAAATCTCAACTCGATGTGGACAATCTCTTGTAAAATGCTCCTCGTCACAAATGAGACAAGGATAGCGAGTTTTACGTTTCTCATCAATAGATTCATTTTTATCTGGTTTCTCTTTTGAGTTTTGTTTATTTTTCTTCTTCCCCTTCTTTTTACTATCAGATTTTGATTTGCCCGTAGATGATTCTACGACGTGGATATCGACAGGAATTTCAGCAGAAGATTCTCCTATTGGGGAATCTAGTAAAGTTATAATAGGAGAAAAGTTATTTGTAGATTTCTTCTTACTTTTGGTACTAACTTAACCAATCATACCATCAACGGCATGAGACCCTGAAGGAGTTGCAGTTATTTGATTTTGTTTCGGAAGATCGGGGATTTTTTCATGTAAAGTACCTGACTGTGTATAAACAAGGTCAAGGTACTGAGCCTGAGAAATTACTTGCTCTTTAGTAATAAATCTTGCCTTAGCTATATCCTCGGTGATTTTAGGTAATAATGATTTAACAAACCATTCTGCCAAAATTTGATTCGGAATAAAAACTTTCACTAAACATCGTCAACATCACCATTCATGAATATGATCTGAAATATATGTGGACGTTGACTATTTTAATGAAGTTAATAATTCTGTGCCATTGTCATATTTGACAGGCAACTGAAAATGAGTTAAGAATGCAGTGGCTAACTAACTAAAATTGTAAAAAGAGCTTCGTGGTAACTCAATGTACCACTTGGCAACGAGACCAATTAGAGTGCATTGAAAAAGACGTAAGTGAATTGAATCATCTATAATGGAATTAGATGCACACCAAAGGTGATAAGTCATCACATGATTTGATGGATCTTCTCCTGACTTACCCTCAAACTTCAAGATATCATTGGGAAACTTCGTAGGCATTGGCAGCCAATACGTAAGATAGTAAATTGGATCGTTCGTAAGGCGCGACAAATCAAGTAAATCCAAAGTTGCAATAAAAGGTAATTGACGGTTAGGGTCTCGAAAACCTTGGGTTACAAGACCAGCTCCAGGAGGAGGATATCCAGGATAACCTGGAATTGGATTTGAATTAGGAATATTATATCCTCTCAGAAAACCAAGATTAACCGGACCAAACTGGGGTTGTTGAGGTTCTTGATAAGTATATCCAAGGTACAGTTGATGCTGATAAACTGGGTTTTGCACAGCAGGACGATATTGATACTATCCCTGGTATGGTTGATAAGTGAATTACAGTTGACTTGTGACAACCGTACTTGGGCCATGTTGTCCTACAAGCATCTGAACCGAAGTCTGAACCGTAGGTCTTAACTGTGGTAAAGAGGTCTGAGGAGTTGATGCAACAACAGTAGAAACCGGAGCTGTCGTTACTCCAGAAGTAGGTGGGGTAGATTGAATGGAAGCTATAGTATTTGTAGTAGCAGTTTGAGGTGAAGTTCGAGGTGAATTAGGCCTAGGCTAATGAACTACACTGGGTGTAGAAGTTTGAACAGTAGGCTGGACAGGTTGCTAGGTTGGACCAGAAACCAAAGGTTGTCTAGGTTGGCTTGATAACTACACATTAGGTTGCAAAATATGTTGAGTTTGAGATTGATCCCACACCATGTTCATTCCAGGGTATGGACCCATAAAAGGTTGATCATATTGAGGACCATAACCAGGTTGAGTGTAGGGTTGATAATTGAGAGGTGCATTTCCAGCTCCTTGTAAAAATGGTTGACCAGAAAGTGGTTGGAAACCTTGAGTTGGGTACTGACCTTGAGGTTGATAACCTTGAGGCACATATTGAAACTCGGGTTGACCTTGAGGTATATATTGATACTGGGGTTGACCTTGAGGTATATACTGAGTCTGGGGTTGACCTTGAGGTATGTATTGTCCCAAAGGTATGTATTGTCCTTGAGGTTGCCCCCCAGGATGTATTTGACTACCTTGAGGTTGCCCCCCAGGCGGTAATTGACTACCTTGAGGTTGCCCTCCATGCGGTAACTGACTACCTTGAGGTTGCCCTTTAGGCAGTAACTGACTACCTTGAGGTTGCAGATTTGGAATAATACCAGACATCATAAGAATTTCTTCTATGCTCAACGACAAAGTTCCGTTGTTACCAATTGATATCCCATGTTCAATTGGTTGAGGGGATGGTCCTAAAAAAGTACCAGAAAGTGACTAATACCCAGAAGGAACAGAAGGACCACCATATAAAAATGCTTTTGGTGTTTGGGAAAACATGGATGATCGTTTCGACATATTTGAAGGAGGATAATAACCTCTGGGCGTAGGATGAAAAGGAATACGAGGTGGTGAAAAAGCAATACCCGGATTTTCTAAAAATTTTGTCAATGATACGTACCAAGTGTCACTTCTAAAAGGACTGTAGAAGATTGATTCACACTCCCTAAGTTCTAAATTTGGTTGATTTTCAAGGAGAGTTGTACCTTCGTCCGGACTAGCAAGTTCTTCAATAGAAATGAGTCCGGAAGGAAGATTTTGGGTAATGACACTTCCTACCTTGGGTGAACCAGGACCACTAGAAGTTGGAGAAGAAAATCCTGAGGATGGAGTAGCAACAGGTTTGGTTTCAGGTTTAGAAATTTTAGGTTCCTCAAATAATTCACTAGTAGGAGAAATACTACCTGTAACTTCAGAAAATGAAATTGGTTCAGAAATATGCTCTGTTGCTTGAACTGGATAATCAGGGTGAATAAGTAAAGATGATTCTCCGGCTTCCGGTGACCCAACTCTAATATCACTAGGTGATACAAGAGCTCGTAGCCCTTCAAGCTGACTTGGTGTATATTCGGGAGGTTTCCCTTGAAGTCTATGGGATTGTCTCGGTAATTCAGCCATGATTAAATATTTAATTACTTCACACGCAAACAAAGAAAATCTCAATAAAACCACCTAAAGTCTCTAAATAACCAAACAATTTAATCACATGCCTAAAATTCTAATAGTTCAAACCACACACAAACAATAACTTTCTATACTCAAAACACTAGTTGGTGATGAAATCCAACATCGTAAAATTCAATATAGAAATGGTAGTTGGAACGGTTACCCCAACAACCTGCTTAATGAAACAAATTGGCACAAGTTTCTTCACAAAACCGTCTCGAGTGAAGAGAACCCCGCAGAGAGTCCAAGTGAGTCTATTCGATGTCTGCTCTAGGTACAGTGAGACCCGTCCTTCATCGTCACCTTAGGAAAGAATCTTAAGATTATTGTCACTAAGGTTACCAACGGTAACAAATACAATTGGGGGAACAATCTATGATCCGATCTATGCGCAACAAAAGAGTAGCAAAGCTTAATACCCTTGAAGGCTCCTCAACATGATCAATCTGAGGTTTACCAGCAAGTGACCGCAGGCTCCTCGATAATGGTTAATCCAAGGCTTACCATTTTTAATACACGCAAATCTGCTATCTTTCCCAATGAGACAGACTTGATTGTCTCAAAGGTTCGGACATGATCTCATGATTGACTCCTTTAATAGGAGCTTCCCAGATTATATCAATTACAATTGGATTTATTTCCTACTGCAAGATATAGCTACTTGTTTATTTTAACTATCTTGGAGAGTTAATTACTCCCTACTCCAAGATACTAGTCTAAGTTATATTGGTGATAAGAGCCCTAGAAATAAAAAAATTACTAGATCAATTTTAATTAAGCGTTACTTTTATGGGTTGTTTCTTAAGTCAATAGGTATGGAGATGAAACTTTTATGGTGTGAAGAATAAACTCCAAAAAAACTAAAAAAATGCACCTAAAATGATAAACAATTTGTTTTTCATTTCAATGAATCTCTAGCTAAAAGGAAGAGTTGAGAATGCAATTCTTTGAAAAACAAATCTTTCCTTCAAAATGTAAATGAAAAGAAAATCTTTTTGTCTTTTTCAATAAACTCAAAATGAAACTACTAATTATGCTCACAAAATAGATCCCTTTTCTTTTCAACACTCAAAACTACAGAAAACAAATCTTTCAAAAGAGATTCTACAATTTCTAGAAAACACTCAAAACTATGAAAAATTAATCTTGAGATCTAAAAACCTAATCGAAATAAAAGCTTCAAATGTTTTTGAGGACGTGTTACTTAGTTTTTTAGTAAACTAAGGATTAATTCGTTCAGAATAACAAATAAATCAAAAAACACCTAGCTATGTTTTCTTTTATAAAAATGAAATTCACAATTTATGACCAAGTTCGTTCAAAGACTTGCAAAGAGAAACGAAATCTATTTCTCACCAAGGGAAGATTTCACAAACCAGCGAGACTCATCAAGAAGACAAAAGATACGAGGGTGATCCAAGGTTTCTTAGGCTTCTAATATTTAAGTCACTACAGAGACCGAGTGAAAACCAATCCAAGTATGTAAAACTTCTAGAAATTCATCTAAAACAAAAACACCAATGGAACTTACTCACAAGAGACTTTTGACAGGACACATGCAGATCTGGGTAGAGACTAAAAGTTGTAAACAAATCCTAAACTTAACTGGATGAAAAGATTTTTTGTTTTTCAAAAATTTTGACAGGGTCCGCAGGCTTTCAGTATAACCAGATGCCGTACCACTCTGTGCACTAAATGAACAGTGTGGAGATGTCTGCATTGTATTATAAACAGAACATGTGGTCCGCTTGAAAATTTCGAAAAAAAAAAAAAAAAAAAAAAAAAAAAAAAAAAAAAAAAAAAAACAAAAAAAAAAAAAAAAAAAAAAAAAAAAAAAAAACACTACCCAATCCCACACACATCAAGTAAAAACTAGAAACAAAAACAAGTTTCTCAAGTCAAAGACAAAGGAAAATAAAAAAAACAAATTCAGTTCCCCAGTGGAGTCACCAATTTGTTGGCCGAATAAATCGATCTTGCGGACAAGGCCAATCTCCCTAGTATCAACAGATATCTAGCAACAAGCAGAACAAGCAAATCTACCTTTCTCTAAACATATTGCGATTCATTAATAAAAACTAAAGAGGTGTTTAGAACCTACCTTAAGTCCAATGCTAGTTTGTGGTAGCCATGCTCCAACCATCCGAAAGAGTTTCCTTTTAAGAACCTACAATCACAAACAAGCACACATCAAATAACACCTGCATAGCTAATATAATAAATCATGTTCATCATGGTGATCAAGGAATCCATGACATAAACCATAAAACACAGCTTATTGAGAAAAATAAACTTGATTGTATTAACTTTGAAATAGAAGAACTTTACAACCTTTGTTGCCTTGACGTTTTACAAGCTCTTCCCAGGGTCCAAATAGGAATATCCTCTACTTTGACAAGCCTCACTCTCTTCCAAATGAGATCAAAAGGTATGTAATCTCTCCTCTCAAAAGCTCAGTTAGGACGACTAAGTTCCAGCAGCATTTCACCTCAAAAACATTTAGCTTTCTACCTCCCAAGTAACCAACCCAATGCTTCATTTTATAGTGCAAAGGAAGAAAGTTACAGGTCCACCATTGAAGGGATAGAGTCCTCCTTCAAAGGGATAAGCTCCTCACATCAAGGGGTTAGCTCCTTAAGGCATGGGATGCATGAACCTTTAAGGAGCGAACTTGCCACCTCAAGATTCCCTCTAGAAGCTTCCAGAAATGACTCAAAGTGAGTTTTTAAGAATGTGCTTGTGCCTTTTTAACTTTTATAGGGGTTCGCAACCATAACATAGAGACAGAGCAGTCAGGTGCATAGTGGACATGACCATTAAGTGCGGGACCACACGTAATGCTAAGAGAAAGTGTGGAACCAAAGTTTTAGATATTTTTAAGGTCTTTCTCTTATTTTCAAGGCTTGATATGAAGAACTGAGGTTTAAGACTTGCAAAGGAGGAAGGTATGAGTGGTGATAGATGCACACTAATTGCAGAATGTCAAGGTGACAATTTTTGTGCAACACTACTAAATCTAAAGACGAACATAGTATCTATACTAATCCTTTAGCTTTTGAGGATCCTGAAATGGTTCTTCCTCAAGTTCAAAAGTTAGTTATCAATCCTCAATTCTCCCAAAAACCCAAACTTTCATCACCTCCTTCTTCTAGTAAAATTGTTTCTCATAAAATACCAACTCCATCACATCGTCAAATATATATATAGAAAAAAGAAAAAAACAAACAAATGAAAAAATAAGAAAACGAAAAAAAATAGAAAAAGAAAAAATGAGAAAAGGATATATCTATATATATATATATATGTGAAAAAATTAAATACAATAAAAATCCCAAATCCGCAAGAAAATTAAAATGTTGCATTGTTTTATATGCTTATTATTTAATCCTTTTTATATTTTTCGAAAGGGTTACATTTTATTTTTCAAATAAAAGAGTGGTTTCACATTTTGTCACTTTGCAATAAAGCGCAATTGGCAATTGATGAAGGAGATTATCCCCACCGGGATCAACTGCAGAGGATGAGTTTTTGAACCCCCTGCACCTTCGAAGGTTAATGTGGGGGTGGGGGGGTGTGGTGTTGGGGGGTCAAAGTTGATTTCAATCAACCACTCATTAATACATGGTGTCTCCACAATAACTTCAAGACCCCCTCTCCAATGCCACAAACCACCTACCACCCCCCCCCCCCCCCTCCAAAATTAAATTTATCCTTTTGGCTCCACACCCGCACTCGCTCACACCTCGAAACATATCCCTCTCCTATTATCTCCCACTATGTAGCCATTTAAAGATTAAAATACTCCAAGGTAACATTCATATAGCCGTTTTAACATTAATCATTCATGCCACTGTCTAAATTCATTAATATGACATGCCTAAAATTGGTTATGCATTCGAATCCCCTCTTTTAAAAACTAAGCACTACTCTGCATACTTTCTTTCACCATTTCATCTCTGAGGAACACCAATGCAATTCTGAATTCCATAGTTGCATAGCCATCGTGCATACAACAGTGATTTTCATTTTCCTCATAATCACCAGCTTAGCTAGTTATTCCTATTCATGATGTCTTAATCTAAAGGCAAGTCGAAATTAGTTGTAAAAATCCCAACACTTCCATTTGTAGTTAACTTAAGTGAGCTCCCTTTGGTTGAAAAGCAATATAAAATCTTAAAAAGCCATTGCAAGTTAGATCTTAATGAACTCCACAACTGGGCAAACCAGAAATTCTTAGATGTCAATGATGAATTGAATATTTGGGACTCTTTTTTACCCCAATTTGTCTTTCCCCAAACTCATACCTTCCCAGAATTGTAACCTAGTGTCATCTCAGTTATCTTCCGAGTCAGAGAGCAGTAATTACCGAAAACAGTGAAGTTCCATTTGCCATTACTCCTGAATATATATGCCAAGCACTCAAAATTAATCTCTCAACTCCTATACACCATTTTTCTATTGATTTCCTTATGGAGATCTATTAAAAAATCACATTTCCTCAACAACCCCATATCTTTGAGTCATTCATACATTAGAATTATAGGTTTCCTAAGAATAATCCATCTTATTCCACCTCAATTTTCCTAGAAACATTAAGGCAACTCATATCCATGGCTGCATGTTTGTTAGGTTATCCTATCGATCAGTGGGTAGATGAAGTAATATTGGTATTTTTATCATTGTTCTCTATCGGTAATAATCCCCATTGATTTTCAGCTATATCCAGTTCTTAGTAGATGATATGCATGATCAATTTCTAAAATTTTATGCTGAATTAGGTGCTTTTAAACACCAATTAGTTCTTGTGCATTTACTTCTATTTCATCAATGATATAGATTGAAGTTCCCATTGCATATGTTAGATGTGCAAGGAAATATTCAGTCAATCATTCACTGGACTTCCTCAATAAGGAAGAACAAAGAAGAGTATTCCTTTATTGATTATGTAAACAAATCTTTGAATATGTCTTTATGTCTTCTCAGCAGTGATGTTATACCAAGAACTTCATTTGAAATCAAAAGAATTATGCACCTTACTAAGCAAGCCAAAATTGGATATTGGTACCCCTATCAAAATTATAAAAATATCATAATATATGGATGTGAAATTCCTCCCTACAACTTACCTGTATTTGTGCCAATCATGATCATTGCCTTGGAATACATTAGGAAAATGATGAACATGGATGATTTTAATTTTGTATCCAGGAAGAAGAAAGCCCAATTCAAGTTGAAGGCATAGATTGGCACTTTCATTGTTAATACCAGAGCAGTAGTGAAGGAGGAAGATAATTTATTAAAGTAGATGAAATTCAAGTTGAGATTTACCTGGTCCTATGATCCTTTAGGGCTAATTTCGAAATTGAGAGTTGAGAAGAAAACCAACTCTATATGTACATATAGTCAAGCCAGAAATAGAACAATATGAAAATAAAGAAGAGTGGCAAGAGAATACATTACAAGAAGCTAAAGAACATATTAGTAGTGAGACATCTGCAGAAACTCCAGCTCCTCAAGAAAAAGAAACCAATAGACCAAGAGAGAGTTTGTCTCCTACAAACTCATAAACTCAAGCCACGGGTTTCATACTTTTAAAAAGGAAAAAGAAGACACATATTAATCAAGATTCCTTAGAGAAAAAGAGTTCACAAGAGCAAGCCATAGTGGTGATGTCAGGTTTTCCCACCACTTCTTTTCCATAGATTGAAGAAATTACAAATTCTCCTATCTCTTATGTTTCTCATGATATAATCCAAAAAAATATTTTTGCTAGATACAGAGAAATTAAAAGGAATAATGAAGCATTAAAGGCCACCACTTATTCAAAATTTTGGAAGCAATCTGCCACTACACAACACGAACTTTTGTCTACACTTGATGTTGAAAAGGGACAATTTCAAATAGATTTCTAAAGTTCCAGTCCCTAAAAGTGCATAAGACCACAAAACATCGGTTTTTGGTTTTGACACCAAGAAAATTCATGCCATTGATTAAATTGACTTGCATAAGCCGGCTGGTGAAACGATATATTCCACATTGACAAGTTCAGCTATGGAAGCCTCTAAACTGCAAGCTTCCCTGAACAATATTGACACACAACTGAAGATGGAGAGAATGTCATCCTTGGCTAAAGATACTAGAAACAAATATCTTGAATATCTAGTGATCAAACTAGGATATGATCCTAATAATATCATTGTAGCAAAGGAAATCATAAAGAATAAGAATGTTATCATTCAAGCATTAAGGAAGAAACTTAAACTTCCTACTACTGAACATCCACAAGCCAAGGAAATAATTCATATTAAAAAGGAAAAATAAATTATGTTTAAATTAATAGTTGAACGAAATCTTCAAATTGAGAAGATGGAAGCTGACATGGAAACACTATTGAAGGAAAAAGTGAAGAAACTCATGATTTCATCAGCCATTCCTATATCTAAAACTTCTATAAAAGGTACTTCAGCAACAGGGACATCTAAAACAAAAAACATCATAGTACAGACACAATCTACTGACTTAGCGGAACAACTTTCAAAGGCCATGGGAGACTTGTCTTTGAAAGATCAAGAAATTGAAAAAATCAAGATGCAGCTCCAAAATATTCAAGAACAAAATATTAACTTTGATAATGCATATTTGGCTCAGATTCAAAAGAATTATAAATTAATTCAACAATTATAATTTTATGAAATGGATCTTTAATTGCACAAACCATTGCTTAGGGAAAAGAAAATATTTGGATAGACATTAATGTATCAATGATTTAGTTATGGCCTTCAATTGAAATTATTTTTAGTATGAAGATTTATTGCATAGGTCACAGGAAGCAGTAGTAGAAATAAAGAAGGACGTGGACCCCAAACTTGGATATTCTACAAGGATAATCAAAGTCCTAAACTCCAAGACAAAAGATGAGCTTGAAGAATTTGATATTGAAAACAGAACTAAAGTTATCGTGGAAGTGGGAAAGGTTCTAACCAAGAGGAATTTGATGCTATAGATCGAAAACAAGTTCCAGAACTTGGAGGTTCAGATCAAGAAATTTTACAGAAAATTTAATTTTTTACATCAGAAAGGACTTCCAACTTTGGAGGATAGAAGTGGAAAATTGATCCCACTTGAAGAGTATCAACAAAGGATACATGATATAGCAGTGGACAAGACCAAATTTGCCAAAATCAAAGGAATTGTTACTCGGAAAGCCTTAATTGATGGTTTAAGTTATGATTTGGTAATTCAACATGAAATTAGGCATTTGTTTCTAACTAGGCCCACTTTTGAAAAATACACTGAAGTCAATGAGTCACATAGAAAATTGTTAAATTTTTCCATCCCTGTTGAAAAGAGATGGGATAAATTCTATGAGCTCATCAAATAAGAACATAATGTTGAATAATAGGACCAAACAAAAATATTTCAGCAGCAAACAACACAATTTCAAGGGAAGTGAATAGAAGAGAAGATTTCTAGCTACAATCATCAACAATAGCCCTCGAAATCAGTTCAAATCCACTAGTTTTAGTTCTATTTTTGTAATATCCCAAATATCTTGGATGATATTATATTTTGTAATAAATTTTAATTCCAGTTTATATATGTTTGTAAGTCGAACTCTATAAATATTTTGTAATTCAAAGAAGAAAGAGTTGAACCCTTGTGATGAACCAGTGGACAAGCTTATAGCTTGTTAAGTTATTTCTAAAGTTAATAGTAGGATTTTGGATTCATTCTAAGTAGCTTGTGTATCTCTATGAGTTCTTTTGATTATTCAATTATGTTGTCATTTTTATTTTCTCTACACATGTTCAAGGTAACATAGAAATTTGGGTAAGAATAGATTGAGTATCCGTCTCTCTAAAAGCCCCTACAAATTTATTATCTTTTAAAGAGATTAATTAACTGAAATTGTTTATCTTAATTAATTCCTCTAAAGTTTTAAATTGTTGCATTCTGGCATCTCTTTCACATGTAATCTTTGGTTATAGAAAACGTTTATACGCATATGCTATATCTAACAAATTAAATGTTCTTTCTAAATATTGAAGGAATTATATATCATCTTAAATTCTTCTTTACGAAATAATTTAAATCTTAAATTCTTTTAAGAATGAAGAATTAACCCTTCTGTTCTTTTAGAAATACTTAGGATTTACATCAATTTAAAATATTAAGCATTGGTCATCCATTAAAAATAAAAAATGTTACTTTAGATTCTTTGCCATCGTCCCTTAGCCTAGGACTATCTACAAAGGACAACACTGGGTTCAGACCATTCCAATTGGTAGATGGTCTAGAAGTCATCCTTCCTATTGAGTGTGAATTTCCATCTCTAAAACTTATCGTCAATCTCCTCCCTACCACTTTTATAAAATAAGAGCATCTCTTACATCTGATGTGCTTAGATGAGACCTAGTGTGATGTCATGATGGTTACTGAGGCCGATACGAAACACATTAAGACAGAATACGACAAGAATATCAAGATTCATGTCTTCTCGGAAGGTAACCTTGTCTTGGTATATGATCAAGGGTCTCAAAAGTTTGGATCGAGGAAGTTTGAGCCAATGTGGCTAGGGCCATACATTGTTAAATTTATTCTTGCTAAATGGGCCTACAAGCTTGCTGATTTTGATGGAGTTCCATCGGCGCAACCTAGAAATGGGTTGTACCTTAAAAAATAATATGCTTAAGTGATTTTTACATAGTTCACTGTGTGCATTTTGTATATAGGTGTGTTGAATGTGTTTTCAATGTGTTCCCTTTAGATTTTCTTACGGTTTCTATTAATATTTTTTACAATTGGTTTACAAATGTCAGGTTCCTCGACAAGGAAGATGAGCTCATTTGGGTCCTATCTCGGCACAACAGATACACTCCAAAGGATGGCTATCCCATCATCTATGTTGATCATAATCCCCCAACCACTTTACGATGGTGACACCGCCTATGGAGCTGAATGACCCTCCTAGAGAAAATATTTTCATGTCGTGTATCTTCCATAACAAAGCTCCCACTGGGGACAATCTTCAACATCAGTCTTTCAAGGGATCTTCGTGGTGTTCCCTATGTATGAATATTGAAGAGAGAATTGATCACCTTTTTCTCCACTGTCCCACTACATCTTCATTATGGAATCAAGTACAACAATTATTGGCATGGAACATCAGATGGGACAAACAGACAGTTCTATCGACTTGTGAATTTTGGTGGAATCAAGCACATCCTTATAAACTGAGGAATCTCCCACTTATGCTTTGCTGGTACATTTGGTTAAGAAGGAACAAACTTATGTTTCTATGAAAACCTCCCAATTGGTCATTCAACTTTGCTCATATATCTACACTATACAACTTGATACCTAATGAAGAGCCCCAACAAACCCACAGGAACATCATGATTGAACCCATTGAAAAATCCATTCCATGGGCATATTTTGATGGATTTGCACAACAAACAGGTTGTGGTGGTGGTGCTATTTTATACCTCAATGAATATCATTACTACAAACTAAGGATGGTCTTAGTATGCGGCACAAACAATTTCTCAGAACTTATTAGTCTCAGACATCTTCTAGACTCCTTTGCATTAGAAAAAGGATGCAGACACCTTCATATTTATGGAGATTCAAAACTTGTCATAAACTGGTTTAATCAACAATTTGTTTTTCACATGCACACACTTCAAAACATATTGGACGATGTATTATTATTAAATCATAGTTTGACTCCATTTCTTGTCAACATATTTATATACAGAGGAATCAACTTTCCAATCTCCTATCCAAGGAGGTAGTGCTCTAGCCATGTGGTCATTGGGTGATACAAGAGAGAGATGGGCACAAATCTTATCAGTAATTCCACTTACCTTTTAACGATCAACATTTACAGGGGGGAAATAAGCCTTGATTTTAAGATGAACCTTTTTTGACAACACTCATATGCATATATAAGTTTTATGTTTTATGGATATCTTTACAGACATGTTATTTTTGTATATTTACTATCAATATATCAGTTATAGAAATGCAAGAGATAGTTATCTCAGTATGTGGCTTGGCCACCAGTTTTTTGATATATTCTTCATTGAAGCATCTACAACATGAAATTTTCAAATACATAATGAAAGTTATGATTTTTCCTTGGGAAAAAAAATCCAAAAAATTCAAGAACAAAAGATTAAGCCTGACAATGCATATTTGGGTGAGATTTAAAAGAACTATAAATTAACTTAATAATTAGAAGTTTATGAAAATAAATCTTTAATTGCACAACCTATTGCTCAGGCCAAATAAAATATTTCAATAGACATTAGTGTATTAGTTACTGAGTTATGGCCTTTAATTGAAATTATTTTTTAGCAAGAAGATTTATTGCAGAGGTCACAAGAACCAGTAACAGAAATAAAGGACCTGGACCAAAAACCAAGAGATTCTACAAGGATAATCAAACTCCTAAACTCGAAGACAAAAGATGAGATTGAAGAATTCAACATTGAAGATAGAACTGAAGTTGTCTTGGAAGTGAGAAAGGTTCTAACCAAGAGGAATTTGATATGACAACTCAAAAATAAGTGCTAGAATTTGGAGGTTTAGATCAAGAAATTCCATAGAAAATTTGAAGTGTTACATCATAAATTGTTATTGGGAAATCTAGTGTCCACTCGGAGCTGCTAGTCCCACTAAGACTAGTAGCTATCTTAGAAACAAACTAACTAAAACTACTTTCGCTTTGCTTTATGAGAAGTAGATAAGAGGGGAACAAAGGACACCAACCTCAGTCTTGCGCTTGGTTCCTTGCCTAGTTCCTCTCCCTTCTGACAAATCTTTGCCGCTCCTCTTTCATCTACCCAACTTCAAAGAGCACCTATGGAATCAAAGCAGCATAATACTATTGAAGAACAGAGATCTACAATCATAAGCAATACAGGACCAGATATGTATTTCCCACATAAATTCATATATCATCAAACATACAAGAATGTGGAGGAAAACTTGAATAGCTTTATTAATATCAAGAATAGAAAAGAGGATTACAACCAATTTTTCTAACCCAGTGTCATCCTCTCAGCATGAAAGCCCTTCTTCACCTCATGAAAAGCT
>APFE030356811.1:550-78164 GCA_000404065.3 Pinus taeda | reverse complement strand
CAGCATAGGTAGGGCATGTTGTCTCTCCAGTATATACCTACTAGGTCTATCTGTTATTGGGGTTCAGGTTCAGTTGAGCAGGCATCTGGGGTTTTCTTGGAGGAGCAAGAGGTAATGGTTATGGTTGAGCAGGTGGTGGATGAAAAATAGTGGGAGGAGAGTTGTATTGGGCCTCCACCCGTGTTGAGGTGCATTCCACTGAGGTTTTGGCTGAATATGAGAATGAAACGAATGAGCAGCAGGTTGAGTATGGTATTGACATGGATAAGACCAAGGAGGGGGTGCAGACTAGGAAGGATGAGGAGGGGGACCCCAAGAAGGTATGCGAGTGGATTGGTTGGGGTTGTAATAAGTCTGGAATGTCCCTTGCATCCCCTGCTGGTAAGGTGTGGGTTCGTGTGGCCTCCCTTGGTTCATGAAGTGGAGTGGTTCAGTGGCTCCTTTAGCCCCTTGGTACATAGCTTTAAATTTGGGTAAGTTTGGGTACTGATTTGTAGGGTGGTCTACACCACAAATGAAACATATCTCTATGGAGTGCAATGGACACTCGTTCCTAGGATGCTTCCTTTTGCATCTGGCACAAAAGATGGCCAAAGCCCTCTCAGCTTCCTCTTGCTTCTATTGGATTCGGAAGGTATTCATTTGCATGGCAATGGTCTATCTCACCTCACTTTTAAGGTCTTCCATCTGATTTGCAAACTCTTGTTTGGAGAAGGTGGCACTGGCTGAAAGCTGACTCCCTCTACCTCTATTCCGGGCTACCCTAAAATGATTTCTAAACATAGTCTTTATGTCATCATAAGGTATATGGCAGATGTCTCCCCCAGCCAGAAAATGGAGGGTATCTAGAAGGTCTTTAGGGACTCCTCGAAGTAGAACCAGCTTCAGAGATTTAGGGTCAAGTGTGCACTTGGCCCTTTTATAATTGAGTTGGAACCTTTCTTCATAGTATTCTAAAGATTCATCACTTCCCATGGTCATCCAAAAGATTTCTCCCTTTGTTTCCTTTGCCCTACAGTAATCCTAGTATTTGTTTTTAAAGGCTTGCTGCATCTGAGCCCAAGTTGTGATAATGTTTCCAGGTAACCCCATGAACCAGCGTAGTGCTGCATCCTTGAGGGTAGAGGGAAAGAGTTTCAACTTTTGCTCGTCTTTTGCAGAGTCATAAGTTCAACAAAGGACATCAAACTCAAACAAGAAGGTATCAGGGTCTTCAGTGGTCAATCCATTGAAGTGAGGTAAGGTTGAGGAGCTTATGTTTTTCATTTTTGTGCCCCATTGGTATCTTAGATGGGAAATGCACCTTCTATTCTCTCCTCATTTTCTATACCGTTTCTGTGTTCAGCCATGGTCTTTGGAGGAATGTTTTCTTACTCTTCTTTTGTTATAGGATCTTCGTATATCTCTAGAGGTTTATCTATAGGTTCTTCTGGATCACTGCCACCAAAGAAGGGAGAAGGGTGACTCAGTGATGTGGTGGGGGTGTTGGGTAGGAATTTTCCTTAATTGTCTCTATTCCTATGAGGCATGAAATGAAATATTTTTGGGTTGATTTCTTTTTTTTTCCTCTGCTTGTACCTGCAAAACTGAAATTAATTGAAAAACAAATTGTAACTAACTAAAATAAACCTTGATGGAATGGAAATTGCAGAATCGAAATGAAAGCAGGAAATGACTAATCTATGTTCCTGAAATGAAATTGGAGAATTGAAATGCTAATCTACGCTTGCAGAATTGAAATTGCGGAATTGAAATGCTAATCTATGAAAGCGGGAAATATCTAATTTAGGCTTGCTGAAATGAAATGAAAGTAGGAAATGTCTAATCTACTTTTATGGAAATGAAATTGTAGAATAGAAATGAAACAACTACTCTACTCTTGCTGAATTAAACTACTTAGCAGAAGGTTGCAGCAGAAAATAGAAGAAAAGCAGCAATCACAAATACTCTGACGCTTCCCCAGCAATGGCACTAAAAATATGGTGGGCTCCAATATTGCAGCAATGATGCTGCAATTCCTAGGACTCTCTTCTTTGCTTTTATCAACCTGGTAGTTCGTAACAATCTTGGAAGCGACGGTGTTGTATGCACAAGTACTAGCTCTCACTGCAGGCTGTCACTTGATCAACTGGCACAAGTTTGCTAGGAGCTGAAGCCAAATTCTATGAGTTATTAGAAGAAGCTTTTAATTGTGATGGATGAAAGCTAACTCAAAAGATGCTAGTCTACTTGCAAAAAGAAGTGGAAAGCTGAAAGGAAATGCAAACCCTAGCAAACACTAGTTTTACTAACTAACCCTACTGGTGCAAGAAAAGAGATGAAGGTTACTGAAATGGATTCCATTGAATCTTAAAAAGGTAAAATGCATGTGTTTAAGCTACTTCTGAAGGAAAATATGGAAAAATCATCTTTTTGTATTTTTGAGTAATTTTGCAAAATTATTATGCATGTGCTTTAACTATTTTTGACTGTGCAAGGGTGTATTGGCAAAAGGAAATGGATTGGGTGCTTACAGGAGGTTGGGAAGGTGAGAAGAGGGCCTAAGGGGTCCCTAGCACCCTTCTAGAGAATTCCATAACAATCAAATCTCTAGAAGCTACTCGCATGAACTTTTACAGGAAGTCTGCAAGGGTTCTACAGGAAGTTCTACAAGAATAGGCCGAAAGTGGATTTTAGAGGGTTGATGGTGGAAAAAAGGTGGGAAAGTGGAAATGAAGGATGGATAAGGATGTTAATGGGTCTAGGACTTGGTAAATGAAGCTAAGGAGTGATGAAGGTGGTTCGATTTGTTAAAGGATGGAGAGAGAAATGTTGCACAAAAATGTAGAAATTAGGGCAAATTGGGAAAGTGTGGCAAATGAAGGGAAGGAATTTGAAATTAGGGGCTAGAACCGGTTGTATGATGGAGGAATTGTAGGTAGGAATGTATCATAGGTGCTCTACATACTATTTTCCAAAACTAGTCAAACAAAGACTAAAAACCCATAGATCTATCTATTTTAACCTAATCTGACCTAAAAACCAGAAACATGATGAAAAAAAGTTTATAGACAGGAAATCATGTAAGAGAGCTATGGAAATTGAGCAAGAACAGATCTAAAAATGAAAACAGAACTGATATCAACTTTTTCAACATAAAATCTAACACTAGCAATTTCATTGGAAGGCAAAAACAATGTTTTTGTGGAAGCAAGTATGCCTTGGTCTCAGCTCATGGTCCTAAGGATGGAGAGATGAGATCAAGGACTTCTTGTTGGCCTTTTTGTAGATATTTTCTATTACCAAACTATCAAATCAACTTGAAGCATGAAATACTATCTTAATCCTCAAAATCAACCTAACTAACAAAGCAATATTTTAACCTAAATAACAGAACTATTCTATGAATGCAATAAAAACACATAAAAGTGCGCAAATGAGGTACTAGCACTTGGGTTGGGCCCAACCCCAATAGCTACAACATCTTAAGAAATCTCAGAGCTGGTGCAAAGTGAGATTCATCTTCATTAATCCAAAATAATAGTCATGTGATAGAACTGTTTACAGCAAGAGCTCGAAAATGAGCTGAAATGCAGAGCTGCACTAAAGTGAAAAAAAAAAACTATTCAATAGCTAAACTACCAAGGCTTTAAGCCTTCCTACTTATGAAACACGAGGACTCCCAACAGTCCTCCTTAACTTTAGGAGCTTGGCTGCCTAAAACTGCAGCTAATCAGCCACTTCATTAAACCTGCTCGACTGCCCCTTGAAATCATCTTTCGTGGGTTGTTGAACTCCGTGCTGATGGTGGAGAAGTTTAGGAAGGGGTCATTTAGTGTAGGATACACCCCTCTTATAAATCCCCAGCCTTGCTCTTTTGTATTTGGCTGCCAACATGCTCATAAATGCCTAACCTTGGTCCAAAAGATGTCCAAAAATCTGCAATAAGCACGTATTAGACTTTGCGGTCAAGTGACTATTCTCATTCATTCAATTAACATAAATATATTCAAAATCATGCGTAAAGTATGAAGAATGGTGGATTAATCGAGAATAATAGGAAAAATGAACCCATAAAGCTACTCATTTTTGGGTATCATCACAAACAAGAAGAACTATTACAGAAGCTTCAAGCTATCTAGCATTGCTATCCTCCACCGTATGTCAAAATGTAAATGAAGCATGCAAAGATGAATGTTGGGTCAAGGCCATGAATAAATAACTTCATCAAATTGAAAAGAACAATGCTTGGGAATTAGCTCCTAGACCTCATGATAAGAATATTATAGGAACTAAATGGAGATTAAAAAACAAGCTAAATGAAAATGGAGAAGTTATTTTAAATAAGGCCAGACTTGTTTGTAAAGGATACACTCAACAAGAAGGTATAGATTTTGAAGAAACTTTTGCACTATTGTTAGACTTGAAGCCATATGAATGTTCCTTCTATTTCTAGTTTACAGAAATTCAAAGTATATGAAATGTATGCAAAATTTTCCTTTCTTAATGGAGACTTAGAAGAAGAAGTCTATATTGAGCAACCATATGAATTCATTCTTGGAAATGATGCAAAAATTGTATGCAGACTCAGAAAGGCTCTTTATGGTCTAAAACGAGCTCCAAGAGCTCGGTATTACCGTCTTGACAAATATCTCCATCAACAAGGTTTTTCAAAAGGATCAGCTGATACAAATCTATATACAAAGATTGACAATAATAAATTGCTAGTAATTATTGTGTATGTTGATGATATCATTTTTGGTAGTAATGAAGAAGCCATGAGTCTAAATTTTTCTTCGCTAATGTAGTAAGAATTTGAAATGTCCCTGCTTGGTGAGCTTATATATTTTCTTGGTCTACAAGTTCAACAAAATAAAGATGGTATTTTCTTGTCACAAACCAAATATCTCAAGTAGATATTAAAAAAATACGACATGGAAGATTCTAAGCCAATATGTACCCCAATGGCAATAGGATGTAGTCTCAAATCAAATGATGAATCAATAGCAGTACATCAACCAATAAACAGATCCATGATTGGAAGTTTGCTTTATCTAATAGAGACCTGACCAAACATCATGCATACAATAGGAATAGTTGAAAGATTCCAAGAAAATCCAAAGGAATCACACCTTCAGGCAGTCAAAAGGATTTTCAAATATCTTTAAGGAACACAAAATTTTGGTTTATTTTATCTTAGAGATACATATATTACACTTAATGCATATACATATGCAGATTGGGCAGGAAGTGTTGATGATAGAAAAAGCACTAGTGGTGGTGCATGTTTCAGATTAGTGTCTTGGTCCAGCAAGGAACAAATTTCAATTGCATTATCTACAGCTGAAGCAGAATATGTGGCTGCTACGTCTTGTTGCGCACAACTTCTTTGGATGATGTAAACATTGCAAGATATTCATATCACATGTACTCCATGCATATCCATTCTATGTGATAATAGAAGTGTCATTAGTGCTTCAAAGAATGCAGTCATGCATTCCAAGACCAAGCACATACCCATCAAATATCATTTTCTACATGAACAAGTGCTTGAACAAAAGGTCAAATTGGAGTATGTTCCCTCCAAAGAACAAGTTGCTGATATATTCACCAAACCACTGCCCAGAGAGACATTTGAATACCTCTGACAAAAGCTAGGAGTAGTTGATGCATCATCCTACTATTAAAAGTTATCTGTTTCAGAGAAAGGTGGTTATACGCGAGTTTCATGAAGTGTAGTCACGTACATATGTTGGTTTCTGTGGATATAGTTGCGTATATGTTGGTTTGAGGAAAATCAGTGGGCCAGAATCAGGATGAAAAGAGTCTGATATGGTTAAGAGAATTAAATGTTCTACTTGATGATGGTTACACTCTGTGGATGTCATGTAGAAATATGTTAGCTCTCATAAGTTGTTGATAACTTGATGTATATCTGATTGATGATGATGCCTTGATAGCTCTTCTACTATATGAAATGATCAAATCTGACAGTCATGATCTAGCACAGGTTCAGGGGGAGCATATACTTCTAATAATGCATTGTTAGCATTACCTTAGAAGATCTTGGAACAAATTCACACAACTTTTTTTTATTCAGGTGGAATAGGTTCATGGGGAGAACATGGTTGTTGGTATGGATGCTGATTGATAGATGCTATTGATGAAAGTTGTTGCTTTGGTCTTTTTTATTTATGTCATGTATATCTTTTAATGAAAAGGTCATGAAAAGACCTATTTTGTTACCCCACTATGGTTGGGAGATGGATATATGTACAAGTCATTGATGATAGGAAGGTCATTGATGATGTATGTATAGAGTCATGTTCTTCTTTTAGAACATGTTTTTGCAGGCCTTGCTTATATTCAGGGGGAGCATGGGCTCATTCATGGAGCTCAATCAACACACTTCAACATATCAAAGAATTTAGTATGTACTCAGGGGGATCATAACCCTTTTCCCTTGATGACAAAGCAGGAGAGTGACTTGGGGTTGCCATCAAGTCCAAAGGGGGAGATTGTTGGCATTATGACACAGATGTTGTCCTTGATGGAAACTCACTCATATGACAGATCAAAGTTCAAATTCACAGAATGAAGAAAGAGAACTATACACAGGTTCCCCATTGACCCAGTCGCATGTACACGTGGGTTAGCAGACCAAAAGGAGCATATAGTGTACACACACACTTTCATAGAAGGGAAGGCACATACATGTTGGAAAACTAGGTTTTGGTCTATGGTATTTGGTCCATGGTATTTTGATGCATGGTATTGTCTAAGATATCTGGTCCGAAGTGTTGACCCCAGGTATTTGGTCCAAGTTATTGGTCCTAACTAGTTTTGGTCCATGGTATTGAGTAAGGCCTAAGACTATAAAAGGAGGAGAACATCATTAGGCAAATGTACTCAAGTATTGAATATCTAATGAAGAGAAAGTTCTAGTATACAGGTTATTAGGTTATGGTGCATAGCTGGATCTGAACCATGGATGAACCTTAGCACTTGATGAAGGATAAGATCTAATGATGGGTCAAGATATTAAGGCTTGAAGTGAAGTATATTTGTGTGGTTTTGATCATTTATTTCAATAACTGGTGCATGTTGTAGTCTATAAAGATGATATGGGTATAACTGAAGTCTACAATTGTTGTAAAGTTTAAATCATCATTTATAGACCTATACGCAGGTTCACTTTAGAAAGGCATGTATACATGTTGGTTCTACATATCAAAGAAGTGTATACATCTTAAATTTGATTTGCAAATCCATACGTAGGTTCGCCTTAAGAAAAGAGCATATGCATGCAAGTTTGACACATGGAAGTAATTTATACCTCAAAAAATATGTTTTAGCTGCTTCTATTTGCTATTATTGTGTTCTGGGTTCTCGCTTGGGTTCTGGTTACTGTATTCTGGTTACAACATTCTGAAAAGTGATTGATTGATTCAGTTGTGGTTGGTGCAAAGGAGATTGGTTGATGCAGATATATTTTATATTTGAATGATGTTATTGATGGATCCACTCTGAAAATTTATGAAACGTGGTCCCTGGAAGAAAAGGGAAGGTTGTACACTTCTATAGGCTGGCACCTACGTACTAGTAAACATATCAGCTAGTACAAGGGCTAGGGGGTTGTACCTCCGTTCCAGGAGAAGCTAAGGAATGAGAGAAGGTTGTAGTCTTTTACAGGTAGAATCTTGTGTACTGGTATAAGACTGTACTAGTAAAAAAATTGTAAAAAGAAGTTTCTTATTAAAAGGAAGATAGAGATGATTGCAACAAGTGGTTTTCACACACATTAGGTTTCCACCTGATATCTTGTGTTCATGTGTGTGATTGACTGTTCTGTTTTTTACTGCACTCGGTTACTATTTATATGGTTTTGAAGCACTAATTAAATATCAACATATGATGAATTAACTGAATCGTAAGTTTTCTGGATATACGCTAGTTGCCTTAAATATAGTTGTGTATACATGTGAGTTCCATTAACTAAAGTAGCGTATATGAATTTTATTATGGAAATGAAAAGTAATTGACTTGCTAATACTGATTCACCCCACCTCTCAATATTATTTCCAGCATTTTCCACACACTTTCTCCATTCAACTGAATCCTTAACATCAGATGTTGGAGGCTTTGGGATATCATGATCTATGAATTCCTTTAGCCCCTTGTCTTCCAACACTACCTCCATCCTATCCTTCCAAGCTATGTAATTCGAGTTTCCATGTAGGGCATAATCAAGTATCAAACTACAGAATGACATCGTATCGACTATGAAGTCTGAACCTAAAAATTTGATTTTACCTGGACAACAAACTCATATGCTCCTCTTCTAAAGTGAATTCAAGTCTGATATGATTCTTTTTTTAAACTATAGATTAAAATTGCTTATGTGATATGCTAAAACAAAACACATGAATCTACTCTACTCATGAACGGAAACAAAAAATGATCAATGAAATCACAATGAAGAAAAGGAAGACATTCAATTACACATAACACAATATTTTTTTGGGGAAACAAACTACTTAAGGCTCTCACTATCTATATTGCATTAACCACAATATCTGAGAATAAAATACAATTATTGTTTAACCTGAAAAAATACTGCACAAGTACAAACTATCTCATTGCTTCACAAACCAGCTCAAGCCAACACTTAGCCAATTCTTCCACCTTCCAAGCCCCTACTTCCTTGTGCAATCCCTAATGGAATTAGCCCATATTTAATTGGGAAAATCCCTCACCATAACTTCAAAATCCATCATTGGCCTTCTACTGATTGCATGCACCATCTGGATCTTTCTCAGAATTGACATGCATGAGCTATTTATTATTGAATTATTGGTTATCTGATTGATCATTCAATGTGAACTAATTCCAATTTAATTCACTTGACCACTCACTAGTTCATCCAATAGTTAGAACTAGTTTAACTAAATTTAACTTGGTTAAACTGAATTAAATAATTACAACTCAATAAGAACTCAACATGGGCCCCTAAAATTTAGGAATCACTCTACATGACTCTAGATAGATTTCCAACTCAAATTTACTTAGCCATCTAAATCAATTTAACGTAGTTAACTACTACAAGTTTCTATGAGAATAGAACTACAATTTAATTCAAGGACAAAATAAATTAGGATTTTCTTGTTGTTATTTTTAACAGTTTTTGAAGTCATCACAATTCTCTAACATTTCTTTAATATTTTTAATTAAGAAATGATTTACATTACAATGATCACTTAATATTTTATGTATTTATCTGTTATAGTTGTTTTTTTTCAAGTGTTTAATTGTCACTTCATTATTTTCCATATTGCAATCAAGTGCTTGAGAAATATAAAAGTACAAAAATATTTAAAGTCCAAAGCATTCTCATTTGTGATTAGGGTTGCTTACTTTCATAGAAATAGATTTTAAATGTTTTCTTGTTTAAATTTACAAGCTTTCATAGATAAAATTTACTCACTTCTATAGAGTAGAAATCCCCATGTTTTAATATATTAAGTTTACATTCATAGATTAAGATTCCATGCTTTCATATATTAAGGTTAAGTTCTTTCTATATTATTTTGTTAATGTTTTCCTATATTAATTCTCCAATGCTTTTCTAGATTAATATTTCATTTCATGTCATTTTATCGATTTTCATAGCATAGAACTTTCTTTCATTGCAATTTATTTCCTTTTCAATTGAAATGTAAACTCCTAAATTATACTCTGTTGTATATTTCACAATTTTACAATCTTGGATTAACAATTTAATGTAAAATAATTTAAACCAAAATTAAATTACCCAACATTTTTGGCATTCTTGTTGGGTAATTATACATAGGATAAGCTTTCAATTTATATTTCTCTTTAATTTCCGCAAATTTGGAAAAGCGAGATGTTAGGATGAGGCGTAAGAACATACACATCACCATTGTGAGGTCTATATTAACTTCAGTTATTTAATTGCATCTCATTCTCAATTGCATTCTCTTTTAGTTGTATAAGTTTAACTTCATTCATTTTACAGTGCATTCTAGAGTTAGATTCATTAGAGGAAGAACTCTGAGAACTTCAATTTCACAATCACCTACCCTTCCTACTAGATCGTGGTGTAGTAAAACAACATCACCATGCACATCATGCATTCTTACTTTCATAGGTATAAGAACACTTGCTTCTGGAGGTGGAAGAGGTGTCATATGATGCAGAAGAAATGGATAGAAATGATGACAATGAAGAAGATCCCTTTGGATTTCCCATTTAAAATACTAATATAAATGTTAAAAAGAAAAACATATCTCGATTTGTACTTCCCAACTTCCACTATATGAGATTGGAAGACCAAAAAATATTTAATTTTGAAATTGAAGTACTTTCTACGTCTTATGGTTACTTATTAAATGCTCAAAAATTGAAATTGTTTCTAGCTACATTGAAGGATAAAGCTCTTAAATGGTTTATGTGTTTATGAACTAATTGAATAAGATCATGAGATGATATGAAAAAGGATATTTCTAGAAAAATATAAGGACTATTGTATACATTATGATCTTAAAGAGGAAATCTTTAAAATGACTCAAAAATAAGATGAGAGTCTTGAGGATATGGTAGAGAGATTTATGTATTATGTTAAGAGAGAAAAATTGCATAATTAAATATTTGATATATTAAAAACCCTCTTACTTAGAGTAATTAGAGATGAATGGATTGATCGTTTTAATATCATGGGTAAAGGATATGTTTCTCAATTATCATTCAAGAGCTTTTTGAATCATGAAAGAACATATCATTAGGAAATGCAAAGTATGCTAAATCCCCTCAGCATTCAGTTATGGCTAAGTAGGTAAGTTAGTATCAAGCTCAATAAGTCAAGTTGAACTTGGAAATTTGCTTCATAATTTGAAATTTGATATTCCTGGTAATTTATGTGAACATATTGATATGCTAAGAATGAAAAACAAGAAAAAGGTTGAGAATGTTTCTTTTGCTATATTTTTCCCTAAATGTAGAAAGAAACATGTCTTGAATGAATTTCTACTTGATAACATTGAAATTTGTGTCATTTGTGCATAATAACATGCTATAAAAGATTACCCATCCTTACTAGTGTTGAAATATGTTTACCAAGAAAATGGTGGAGTAAACCAAGCACTAGAGAAACTCTATTATGTAGCTTCAAGAATACCTTGGAATCCTTGTCAACCTGGTATGATCTAATATTCTAATTCACAATTTCAAGGTTATGCACAACAACCTCAAAGTAATTGGAACACACTCTTTCCTTGGAAACATTGGCCATCTTAATCCCAATCTGAAAACCAATCTTGGCAACATGGTTGGAAAGGCACTAATGGAATAAATCAACCATATCCTCAATATTTTTCTCACTATCCTCAATACCAATCTCAATGCTATTCATACCATTCACCTCCACCAGAACCTCATTTTCACCCTAAGTTGACTTGTAGTCAACCTATCCCATTATCACCTACTCAACGACTTCAAAAACCCATTCCCACTCTAGTACATGCACAACCATTTCTGAACCCCAAAAATAAAATACCTCAACACACTTATAATGGTAAGATAAAAAAATTTCATAAAAATCCTCTTGATATAAATGATATTCATCTTATATTAGGAAGAGTATTGCAAAAATAATCTCTTGTTGTCATTGAAGAAAAACATCCAGAAGAAGATACATAAAAGACTCAAGAATCGTGGACCATATTTTATGGAGAGAAACCATTGGATCCTAAGATCGAGGAATTTGCCTATCATCAAATAATTTATGCATTCAATAGTCTACTCAATAAATTGTAGAAGATTCAAATGATATTAAGAAGAAGACATACTAATCATCCAGATGATCAAGTGAACCAAAAGAATCACAACTATATTGAAAATTGGTTCCAAAAAATCATTGAGATAAAGTACCACTCCTACAACAGTTCTTTACAACATCTCAGTCAAAACAATTGGTCCCTCATATTCTGGTATATATCAAAGTATATCTTTCAAACCTACATATGAGTTTATTTTTCTTCTTGTTACACACATGGCTCCATTGGAAATATTATTATACTTGAAAGATATATTCATTTTCAAGTAGATTAGGATAGAGTTAAAAAAACAAAATAAAAGGTAAAGAGAAAAGGAGAAAAAAAAGAGAAGAAAAAAGTCCACTTGTGAAAACTAGTTTACTGGAACAATTGGATACAAGATTTTCTGAAAAACCTAGGCAACTCACCAATAAAGTTCACAATAAGTTTTGCAATTTCAGGTTGGTTTCAATATTTCGTTATGGTTTTTCAAATCATTTTCAGTTCTATGCTTGAGTTGGTTGATGTGGGATTCATCAAGGTCCACCTTCCAATAGATCTTGTCCCACTAACTTCAACACTTTATCTGGGACCAAGATCATTAGTTATATTAAGTTCCTTGGGTGTTGCACACATCAATGGGAAACCTCCTCACTTACAACAATGGGAATACAACAATTTATCTTGATTATTAGATTTTGTAGGTGACTCAACTTCAACACATTCATTAGTACCTTTTAAGATGAACTCTTGTAGCTTGACACTCATTTACATTAACGATGAGTTGTCTCACATTTCTTAATGATTGAGATTATTGGTTGGTAATCCAATGAATTCTTTGTATGTTCTCCTTCAAATAAATCCATTCACCTAGATTTAGTTGTACTAACCAAGGTTATATTTGAAGACTATATGGTTTATGATATCAACAACAACTTGCAGTAGTGTTCCAATAAATCAAAATTAAATTCCTACATCCAACAATAAGAAGGTACAAATGTTTCAATTTTATATTTCATCCTCTATTCATATAGCCAAGGGAAAACAAGAACCAAGTCAGATTCTTCCACTTCACATTCTATGATCTATCAATAACATCCAAGATCTTATTGATGCATAGATTATGGAATTTTCATGTAGGTGAAGATATGTTGTTTTCTAATCTTTAATCAATAATTCCTTGAATGCTAAAATATTCGTATTTGGTAAATTTTCCATGTGACTTATCTTTCCCAATTTTTCAAAGAAATAAAGCAATTTAAGTTGGGGGGGATATTCATTACCATTCCATATTCCATAACCTCATACATTGTTTACGAACATGTTTCTCCCAACTGAGTATTGTTGCTCTTCAATTCAAAAATCAATATGTCTTGGAGTGATTCAGATGATGATAAATGATAAATTTATATGAATATAAATGGGTCTTCACTCTTAATGAATTTTCAAGTATTATTTGTTGCAGTAAGAAGAAGAGTAAAATAAAAGTGTTACCACACAAGAATAAAAACTACAATACTTTTGGTTTCCACACAAAAACCAACCAAATGAGCTTGCACTTAAATATATTTCAAAGAAGACTCCAAAGTAACTCTCTTCAGAAAAATAAATTATTGAAGACTTTGTAAAACATGCAAATTTTGGACAAGCATCTCAAGTGACAAAACGAGTTGTTGATAAAACATAGTATTTCACTCCAAAAGGCTACATAAAGTGATATGACATTAGTTCACGAGAATTAATGCAAGGTTATGTGAGGACATGTGACATCTTCAGTTGGGGGGAAATGTTGGGTCTCCACACTGTCATCTTTTTCTTCCTCTTTTCATTCACCTTTAACCATATCCCACTATCCTATAACCATACATTAATACCATTTTTATGATTATATATGGTTTTATACTTATTATTTTCCAAAGAATATATTTTAGTATTTTAAGTGAATTTATGGTTAAATATTAGGAAAATAACATGTATTCACTTATATATAAAAGTTGGATGAGTTTTGTGATGTTTCTAAGCATATTTGAAGGTTGCAACAAAGTCATATTTGGCCTCTAAGTCTCAAATTTGAAGTTCATATTTAACCCTTGAAGACTTGAGGAAGATTTGAGATAATCATTCAAGCACATTTGATGGAGAATAATCATCTAAGCTTTTATAAGATTTCTCATCAATATTTTAGATATTTGTGAGAGGATATTTAGAGATGTTACTTTCTAGATGTTAACACATGGTTGGAACCACATGAGATATTTGTGTATCTACGAGAGATTTTTGATATATGGGAGAGTTTTGGATCTACATTTATTAATTAGTTATCTTAGTATTTGTATAAATAGGAGTTCCTTCTCCATTCAAAGGGAGGAATGCTTGGAGCATAATTCCGAACCATGATGGAATAAAACAAATTTGATAAGTTCTTGTGTTATTTGGTTTATAGTTTTATATTATTTTTTGTTGTAATTTGTAGTTTTATAGTTCACGTACTTTTATCATATATGTAGCTTATATTACTTTTCTTATGTTTTAAATTAGTTTCTTTTGAAAATCAACAATAATACTTTGTTTAATCTTGCAATTGTCAGCCTTCAACACTTCATTGAATATAGTGATCTAGATTAGTAGCTATTTTCGGTGAGTGAGCTTCTAATGCAGTTTCTAGGCAACCTAAGATAGATCTAAAAAATAAAACATGTGTTTTATGCATAACAAGCCAATTTCATTGATCATCAAGAATATCTTCAAAATTATGCATCATTTTGGAGATATTCATGTATCTTTAAAATGTAAAGTTTCAAATTCACTGTTGTGGCAAAAAAATATATCAATAGAAAAAAGAATTTGAACTATTCATAAAACTAAGAAAGAGATCACTCATTTTGAACTTAAATCAATCTAGTTTCTGAAGTCATCATCATTCAATAACAATTATTTAACCTTTTTAATTAAGAAAAAATTTACATTACAATGATCACTTAGGATTTGATTTATTTACTTGTTATAGATGATGTTTTTTCAAGTTTCTGATTGTCACTTCACTCTTTTACATATTGTAATCAGGAAAAATCAAAAATATAAAAATACAGAAAAACCTAAAGCATTCTCATTTGTGATTAGAATTGTTTACTTTCATAGAAATAGATTTCAAATGCTTTCTATATTAAATTTACAAGATTTCAAAGATTGAGTTTACTCACTTTTATAGATTAGAGATTCACATGCTTTAGTAGATTAAGTTTACGTGGTTCCATAGATTAAGGTTCCATGCTTTCATAGATTAAGTTTTCATGCTTTCCTAGATTATTTTTTCAATGCTTTCCTAAGTTAATTATTAAATTCTTGTCTAAATTAATATTTCATTTCATGTCATTTTATTCATTTTCATAAAGTAGAACTTTCTTTCATTGAAATTTATTTCCTTTAGAATTGAAAGCTAAACTCCTAGCATATATTATGTTGTATATTTCATAATTTTACAATCCTGGATTGACAATTTAATTTAAAATTATTTAAAGCATAGTTAAATTACCCAACAATATTTGGCCCCAATGGCAGCTATAGTGGACATCGGGCCACAAATGTTTGAGTGTATAAGTCCCAAAACACCATCCCCTTTCTTGTCACTTCTTGGGAATGTTTCCATAACTTATTTCCCAAGCATGCACCCTATGCATACATCATTGTGTATTGTTCCAAGTTCTGGAACCACCGTTACTGTCTTCCTAAGTATCTTGAGAGATCCATGGTGTAAATGTCCCATTCTCCTACTCCATAGCTCATTTAGTTCCTTCCCACTACTATTGTCACAACCTACTAGTTCCATTGGAGAACTGAGTTACAACTTGTACAACCTATTGCTTCGAACTCCAATATGCCTCACCCTCTTCCAGCTTGGGTGTTTGACAAACACCTTATTCCCTAAAAATTGGACATTATATCCCTTGTCCTGTAGTTGGGATAATGAAATTAGGTTCATACACAATCTTGGCACATGTAGTACATATGTAGCGTTAGTAATTTCTCCTAACTCCCTCTGAAAATCGAGGGTACCTCTCCCCACTAGAGTACACTTCGTTATGTTTCCCATCGTAATATGGAATTCCACCTGCTACTCCTTGTAGTTAGAGAAATATTCTCCAACCCCTATCATGTGAGTTGAAGCTCCATTGTCTATATACCAAATACCTTGTGAAATTGATCCTGATAGGAAAGAAAAATTGTGTTGTAACCTCAAAGAAAAATATGAAGCCCCCTGAATATTAACTTTGTCCATGGTCATAATGGAGAATTTACTGAAGAATTCTTATGTGTTCTTCCTCTCCCACCCAACACTAATTTTGTTCTAGAAAACTGCTGCAAAACCCTCTATACCCACACAAGAAAATATGCTCAATGAAAATACTGAGTTGTTTCTACTCCCTTTGCCTGGTGGAATTACTTCTGGGAAATTCAAAAGTTTTCTACCACCTGCAGCTGAAGAACCGTTTTTCCCAGTAATTCACATTACCTAGCTAAGCATTGTTCAACTTCAGAAAGTTCTTCTTAACACTCCCTTTGAACAACGAATTTTCCTTTCTCTACATTTGAGCTTCTTGTCTGTCAAATTACCTCTAATACCATTTGAAAATTTCACTACTGAAATTTTTATTGCAACGACTAGAATTAATTCTTCTAACTGTAATATTAATCATGTAGTTTATTGCTATGAAAACAACGAATTAACCACATTACAATATTCACAAATAAAATACCATGGAAAATAAAAACACTAGAAACTGAGAAATGCTAGCACATACACAAAAAAATAACACCATTTTTTGGGACGAAAGTCCCCAGAGAAACCCATTCTATGAAAACCAGGTTGAGTATTTGAGGGTTTATATTATTATTTGTAGTAGAAAATATTAGTAAAATAATTTGGATGCCAAGTTGGCAATCCAATATGAGAGAATCACTAGAAAGTTGTTGTGAGTATTTTTCCTTATCCCACAGCTAATTTCAACTCCAGAAACTGGTCCTTCAACAATTCGCACTTCGTTTTGCACCAACCTCTACGAAGTAACTTCGTAGGCCTTTCTTCTACTACATTTTGAAACTCCTCAAATTTTTATCTCTACTTCTCTCTAGATTCAGAACTGATTCATTGATCCCTCTAATAAAACTCCTGGCCACCAACTACCGAATCGTCTTGTCCTCTAGCTAGATTGAACTGCACTGCTACTATTTCCCACGCAATCCTTGCACGGACCCTATGGGAAAACTCATACTCTCTCTATTTGACTCTCTAGAACTGGAAAATCGAAAATTAGACCACTGGATACTACTAACCTCTCTTGCCACCTACTACTCACCCACTGGCTCAACCTCCACTCTTCAATCACACCTACTACTAGGAATTCAACTTGTCTAGGAACCTCAATATCTACACTTTTGTATTCTCCATCTACCCATCGAACTCTTCTTTTAATATTTAGGTAATACTCCAATGACCAGAATTAAAAGTTAATCATTGGTTGTGATGATTTCCAAGTCAATCTGTGTGAGTTTCTAGATGATTCACACCTTTCACAATTAATTCCTATTAATTAACTAATTTTCCTTTGTTAGAGTTAGGAATTTTTTAATTACGGTCAATTAATTTAATTGAGGGACCTCTAGGTGAAATTTGCAGAAACGATTTCTATGTTTTGGAGAACTTATGTGTATTAACCTCTCCACAACGTTCGGAGACTATAATACCATCTAATGCTACAAAAACTAACAAGGCATGCACATGGTTTTTTGTGCATGTTTTTGCACATGGTTTTAGGCATGATGTCTTTTTCCCACGGAATTTTGTAGATATGGTCAAGAGAACTATGGTTATGTTCTAATCCAAGGTTAATTTATTAGTGTTTGTGAATGCTTCGACATGTATATAATGTATTGTAACAATGAAATGAATATAATGAAAAATCAATTTGGTTTTCCCAATTTGGGTTCGAGGAGAAAATCCTTGTGTATGTTATATATTCTTGCCATTGTAATATTTTTTTGTTTTAAGAATCTATTTTCCTGTAATTTCTGTACAGGATATATATATGTGTGTGTATATAGCACTATCTCTCTGAGCTTTACAATGATTAGCCTAATGTACACACACACACACATATAAATGCAATAAAACAGATACATGCTCAAATAGTGCTTGATTACCATAAGAATTTATTCAACCAACTGATAATGAACTATATCTCCTACTTAGCCAATTAGACTGAATTTTAGACTCATAAATAGACAAAAGAACTAAGCCATTTCTTGGAAATTACATAGGAAATTAACATTCAATATTCGCACAAGCAATAACCTTCCTCGTCACTTAAAGATGAATGATCCTTATTTAAATAATCATACAAGAAATGAAATTCCTCATTATCAATATAGGCAATAAGAATTCCTCGTTAGTCATACACAAGAAATAAATATCTCTCAACATTAACATGAGAATTTAATCAAGACACTAAGCATTCATAGGAAATTTATATAAGGTTCACATACACAAGAACTCAGATAAGTACTTATCCTAATGTAGGAAGATTTGCAACTGACATTGGTACTTCGACTCTCCTCCCCACCTTAGATTGGCTTTCACTATAGTATTTATTGCAATCAATCACCCCAAGGCCATATTTCAAATATTCGGGAAGGGTGTTAAAAGTAACTTCTCCCACCTTCAACACCACTAAGAGTCCATAGATCCACCTATATGTACCCAACAACCAAATGCTCCTCAAAGATCAAGGTTTAACTGTCTTTGCCTAGCCACTAATGCTTTAATACCTTAGTGCCTCCACCCCAGATTTGGATCCTCAAGGAACCTGCAACTACTACTACGGAAAGGGATGTCCCTTAATGAATTGGCGAGGCTGAAAATGGTTTGAAAATTATTTCTATTCATTATTCTCGTTGGACAACAACAATGAATATAAATAGTGTTTGCAACTATTTCCATTCATTGTTTTTGTCTAATGAGAATAATAAATAGAAATAATTGTAAACCAGTCTCAGCCTTGCCAATTCTTTGAGGGAGATCCCTTTCAGCAATAACAGTTGCAGGTTAAGGGGAAATCTATCAAATAGAATAGTATTGTTGTTGATCTTTGCAGCTTACTATTCTCACATGTATCAGGGACTAGTGGGAACATCATGTAACACAGAAATATAGCCAGCTAAACATGGAGGGGAATTTTTTTTGGGGAAAAAAATTGTTACTCACAAAATATAATGATATGAAATCTTTATAAAGATGATAGGTCATTTTTCATTATTTCTCAGTCATAAAAGGTAGGGAATAAAGAGAAAAAAATAAACAAACAGACATGTATATGAAAAAACAATATCTATCTTTAGTCTGGATCTACCAAGCAATGTAGAGGGATCAAATTTTAGTTGGCATATCAACATATTTGATCTCTCAGTGCTTAGTAGATCCAGAGTAAAGGTGGATCTATGCTAGTTTAATTCCTCCTTTAAATAGGCTACATTCCACGTGAATACCATGGGTCAACACCATTGGTTCTCAATACCACGGGTCAATTCCATTTGCCATTTTTATTTTTATTAATATTAATATTAAGGTTAATAATTTTTGTTTTGCATAATATTAATAATAAGGCCCGTGGTATTTGGCTCATAGGCTTCACCTAAAATACCTCTAGTTTATTTATATTTTTATTTATTTTACCATACTTTTAGAGTAAGTATAAGAAGATGCTTTATTTCTTTACCATACCTCCAATTTATTTATATTTATATTTATTCACAATACCCATATTTTGAGTGTTCATAATCTCTTTATATTTTAAATTTATATTGTGTTTATACATGATGATAATTAGACTGATCTCGGCCGACATTAGATTTAAAAATGTTGAATTTTTTACATTTACGTTTACATTTACATGTTTACGTGAGATTTACCTCCATACTGGGTTGTAGAGCGCCTCTTAGCACAAGCATATCAAAATAAGACTAAGCTAATCATTAGAATGATATTTAACATGTAATTTTTTTTTGGAATAGATAGATTCACATATGAAAGATCAAGTTTAACTATGATTGGATAGTATTCTCTCTTCAAAATAATTTGACTCAAAAATTATTAAGGGACAATGTTTCCAATTGGCTCGCTTTAGTGGAAGTCCAGGAATAGTAAGAGGGTTAAACCAAGAATATGTACAAGATAAAAAATAGAATATCACTGTTGAGAAAGTAGAGAGGATACTAATAAAATATGACTAATTCAACATGTAATATTTTTTTGGAATAGATAGATTCATATATGAAACATCAAGTTTAACTATGATTGGATAGCATTATCTCTTCAAAATAAATTGACTCAAACATTATTAAGGGACAATGTTTTCAATTTGCTTGCTTTAGTGGAAGTCTAGGAATAGTAAGAGGGTTAAACCAAGAATATGTAGAAGATAAAAAATAGAATATGGATGTTAGGAAAGTAGAGAGGATACTAATAAGATATGGTTGTTAAGAAAGTAGAGAGGACAATGATAAAATATGACCATTAAGATAGAGATCAAATATGGCCATTAGGAAAATAGAGAAAATGTGAACGTTGTTGATTTGTTAGATATCGGTAATTAATAATTTGTTAATAAGAAAATGGAATATAATAAAAGTTATGCTTAAAATAGAATAAATAGAATATATTAATTAAAAGAATTAGAACAATATAATAAATAGGATGAAGGACCAAATTAATAAAATAATAAAATAATGAATTTGGTCCAATTTATTTTAATTCTAAAGTGGAAAATGATAGAATATTTATTTTAAATTATTAAATTAATATTAAAATTATATTAAATTAGACGAATTAGAAAAATATGCAATGTGCTCTTTGTTTTAGTGGAAGTATGGGAATAGTGGTTTTAGTGGGATAGATATAGAAATACAATAAATAGAATATATTAATTAAAAGAATTAGAATAATATAATAAATGGGATGAAGGCTAAATTAATAAAATAATGAATTTGGTCTAATTTATTTTAATTCTAAAGTGGAAAATAATAAAATATTTATTTTTAAATATTAAATTAGTATTAAAATTATATTAAATTAGATGAATTAGAAAAATATGCAATGTGCTCTTTGTTTTAGTGGAAGTATGGGAATAGTGGTCTTAGTGGGATAGATATAGAATATGACGGTTACAAAAGTGTAGAGGTAGCTATCTTAGAAACAAACAAGTAAAGACTACTTTCGTTTTCCTTTATGAAAATAGATAAGAGTGGAACAAAGGACACCAACCTTAGTCTTGCGCTTGGTTCCTTACTTGATTCCTCTCCTTCCTGATAGAGCTTTGCCGCTTCTTCTTCATCTGCCCGGCTTCAAAGAGCACCTGTGGAATCAAAGTAGCATAATACTATCGAAGAACATAGATCTATATTCATAAATAACACAGGACCAGATATGTATTAACCACACCAATGCATATATAATCAAACATACAAGAGTATGGAGGAAAACTTGAATAACTTTATTAATATAAAGAATAGCAAGAGGATTACAACCAATTGTTCTGACCCAACATCATCCTCCAGCAAGAAATCCCTTCTTCACCTCAAGTAAATCTTAGATCACCCAACACTATGAAGTTTCACCAGAAAACCAACAGTACTTCTCTACAAGATACAAGATTCTAGCCTCTGGATCTCTATGATGAGGGATCCATATATAGATGATTGTAGGGGGGTGAATCATCTTCTGGGGTTTTGATTAGTGTCCTCTCTCTGATAGTTCTTGATTCCACTTGGAGACTGATGAACTCTTACTCATCCCTGGTTGAAAACAGAGAGGCAAGTGTCAGAGGGGAAGCTTCTGGAAGATTCCATGATCTTCCACCTCGCAAACTGTCTCTGCCATTTGTCCATTCTCGCCCATCACACACTATAGAGGGGCCATTCAGTATGCATCGCACCATTTACACTGGGAAGGTGATATGCTTCACACCCTCTGCACTGGGTATTCAGTATGGTCCAGTTTTGACCATTTCTGAGCAGTTTTTAGTGGAGAACTTTTAGGAGATGATGTAATCAGCTGACCTTGTTCCTTTAGGTAGTGAAGCAACACTTTTATGGACTTAGGAGCCCTCAGTTTATGGACATTTATGATTGGGGTTGCAATGCCCAAAAATGTTTATAACAGTTGCCCCCTAAAGCATGAGGTCGTTAATCTTTTGATGTCGGGTGAAATGCTTTATCATGAGGATCCAAAGTTTTTCCGAGCTGGGAGGCGAACTGTAATAAGATACAATACAATACATTATCTTCACAACATTTTTCATGATCTAGCTGAGGCGGGCATTCCCATGCTGAGCTTTATAAATTCATTTTCATGTACATCAAACAGACAATCGTCTGTGTAGCAGACTGATGATTCGGACTCATCATCCTTTGATTTGGATGATCATCTGTTTGGCAATGATGTACATTTGATGTCTTTATATTCCTGAATATATCACAACCCGAATGGATGAAAATAGATCTGGGGTCTTCAAAACTCATCCAATCTTCACTCGGAGTACAAGTCGATCCATGTGAAAAAATGTTCTGGAGTCGAACATGGAAAGACATCGCCTGATTACCAACCAATGATGTAAGTTGTTAACAGGTGTGAGAGGAATCACCATTAATGAAAATGAACCTCAAGGTACTACAGTACAATTCACGTGTTGTGAAAAAGGACTTGGTGTCGAACACCACGCAAAATCTCTTAGTCGAAGGCCATTAATGTAAACCTGTTGCTGAAAGTGAGAAACTTGCCATTGAGGCATGCAAGCTTCAAAGTAGAGAAAGGGTTGTTCCTAGGTCGACTTCTTGGATAATGAGCTGATGTCGACAAGAAGTGACCCGTCATAGGAGGGCCTTAATGAATCCCACATCTATGACATGGAACGAAGCAAATGATTTTGGAGGTGAAAACGATTTGATGATACAGTGTTCAGGGTGGCGGTCATGAAAGAATGGAGCGTGAATGTATTGCAGTGGGTGAGACATAGGTGAATTGTCTAAATGACTTCTCTTGAACATATCAACAACACTGAAGATGGATTGGTAGTGTTAACTCCAAAGATGGATGGTGTGACGGACCAATGGTGATGACCAGTGAACGGAACAACCCAACCCGACTTGGATGTGGAAGGAAAGTGTCATGTTCAAGAGCGACTTGCTACCAATAAAGATTTTTCAAGTTTTCTTCCCAATTTTCCCCAGTCATTGCTGACCAGTACCTCTTTACTTTTGTCAAGCTAGAGGAGTATAACATATGCTTGTTCTATAATCAGCTCTTCGGGTGAACCTGTTGCTATATTTTAGCGAGCCTAGCGACAGTGAAACTCGATCTCGTCCATTTGGACAAGTTTGTCGCTATTTGGTTTTAACAAGTTTAACGACAAAGATAACTTGGTCCTTTTCAATTTTAGAGAGTCTAAAAGGGATGGAAAGGAGACTCCAAAGATTCTTTTTCGTCATATAATCCCATAAGTCCGAAAAAGCGTAAAATAATACGAAAGGGATGGTTTTTCGATAGTTTTAACCTGCCGAACAAGACAAGCGCTTGATATTTTTGTGTAATAATCCCTCAGGTCCAAAAAGATTAAAATCTAGAGGAGGGATAGCACTTCCGATGACTTTAACGAGTCGGAGAGGCTAATCGCTTGGCAATATTTTCATATTTTACGAGTCAGGTGAAAAGAGCTTAAAGAAGACTCATTTTCGAGGAACGAGTGATGGTTTCGTGTAGCAGCTGATTCCAGGTAAGATTTGGAATTTTCCAGTCATGGCAGTGTCACAAGGATGGCTAATAGAATCACTCTTCGCAGATTTTCCTCGAAGGAGTAAACAATCATATGGGGGTGAATGATCGGCTAAAAACAGAGTGGAGGTGATGGCGAGAACAGGACCAAGGCTCAAAAGCTAGCGATAAGGCATTCAAAATGGTTATTTACCAGTTCATTTTCTTTTAATGAGCTTAAATGTTGGGGGAAACATTTGCTCATGACTTATGTTTATTTTTTAACAAGATTGAACTATGCGCTAAAACTGCTTGTGGAGGGTTTATTTTTTAATGAGCTTGAACCCTACGGTAACATTGCTCACCAGTCGTATGATAAGAATGTCTCATTCAAGATGCTATTTTGAAGTGGCTTACATCTCCCAAGCTTTGCCACAGATCCTTTCTTTATGCAAGTTAGGAAACAACTAACCTTATGGTTTTAAAGGGTTAGAAGTCCTACAAATTAAAAAAATAAAATGGTCGCTCTTCGCTTGCATGTGGAAAGATTTGCATGCCCCCAAGTATAGTGAAGTAGAGTTTCCAGGTTACCCTTCAATTTGCAGAAAAAACATTTGTTCTATCAGGAAAGGCCTACCTTTTCCAGGTTACCCTTCAATTTGCAGACAAAACATTTGTTCTATCGGGAAAGGCCTACCTTCTAACGGAGGTATCTTATTTGGTCTAATCCCATTTTCCTATACGGACAGGTATCAGAATAGTCATATATCCTTCGCCGAAACCTACCCTATACCCAGAGTTTTTCTGCCGAAGCAGACCAGGGTGCATGCCCCCTGGGTTTCAGCCATGTCCTCCTGAATCACTCGTGCTCTTTAGGTGGATGGACTGGAGATCGATGAGACATTCCTCGTGTTAAAAGATCATTTAGGGATGGCATTTGACTATTTTTGATGTGAACTGGGGAATGACATTTGGTCTACGAGATTGACCATTCTGCCTTCGTGCGAAAAACACATTATTCTAAAGAGTGAGGAGACAATGGCTCCCATGCAATAAATATAGTCACATCCAAGGAGTATATTATAATCCAAGGGTCCTTGAACTACCATCACGTTCATGTGAACAATTTTCCTTCTCGAAGTAATGGGCACATTTGGAAGGATCCCTAAGGGTCGACTGGTTCCATTATCAAAGTCTGTCAGATTTCTCATTTCAGGAAAAAGCGACAGCGAACCAAGCGCTTTCCAAGCATTTGAGGAAAGGATACTCACAGAAGTGCCTTCATCAATGATGGTACCAACCATGACCATTCTGTAAGCTTGTACAATGATTTTGAATGGTACACTAGCTGGTAAACAAGGTCTGCCTAGTAGATTCCAGTTGACGGAAACGACTAGGTTGCCTAGTGGTGGGACCGAATAGATGGTCAGATAAGACTCTGATGAACTTCATTCCTGTGATAAAGGAATGGGAGGACTGCCCCCAAGTTCATCGGAGTCTATGTTGACGAAAAGAATTTGAACGGTGTCGTTCTCTTTCTCTTCAGTCACAGTATCATTCGAAGATGAGCACTCCCGGGTCAACTGTCGTCTCAATCTTTTGACTTTCGTTTGGTATGGATTCAGAGTGTTCATTTTCAATGATAGATGCTTCGGCTGACCACAATGATGGGCCAACCGGATTTTCAACTGATGTAGGACTTGGCAAGAGCTTTTTATATCCAGGAGGAAGTCGTAGCAGTGAAACCGGACAATCATCCAAAACTCTTTTAGCCTCGTCAAGAAAGGGACAATGGTGGACGGCATGATTGCCTTCACACAACTTACAAGGAAATTTGGGATTCCTTTTCTATCAATGTGCTTCACTTTCACTAGTTGATGGTGTGCATTCAACATGATCATCAGAGGTTGACGCCACTGGATTATGCAAATTAGGAGACCAATCCCTTAAGATCTGAGGGATGCAGGGACAATCTTGGTGACAATGGTCTCCATTGAAAATCACACAAGGAGATTTATGTTTCAATGGTGCAGTGTGAGGATTTTTGCTAGATGATGCTTGGTTACCCCCTTTCTATTTTGGTTCCTTTTTCTTCTTTTCCTTTTTCTCTTTCTGCTTCTTCTTCTTCTTAGTTACTTTATTTTTAGCTTCATAAGCTTTATCAAGCGAACAGGAAGGAGGAGAGGGAGAATTAGAAGAAGTAGAAGGTTGGGAGGCAACTCTAGTGTCGTCTAGTTTCTGATTTGACTATTCAGGAATTATGGGATTCTAAACGACAGAGGTAGAGAAGAGCCAGACAGGCAAACCAATTGTCAACCCTGGAAGTGACAAAGTGGCCATATGGGGTGCACCAACATCTCCCCAAGTGGAGAAGGGACTAGGATTTCCTCCAAGGGGAAATCCTTGGTTGGTAGGCTCCATTTTCTCAACCCAAAGACCAACAGGGGAATTTGTGATGTTATTCTGATTTAAAATAAATTTTAGATGCTTTGACACAACTTGTTTTTTCAATTTTAAAGAGTCGAGAAAAAACAAAAGATGACTCTAGTCGCCTTCGATTTTTATTGAGCCTGAAGTGACAAGTGCTCAGAGGACCTTTTATTTTAAGGAGTTTGGAAAGGAGAAAAATGGACTTCTCTAGAGATCTAGGTAAAGAGGATTACCAAACCAATCGAAAAACTACAGAATACGTTTTACGGTACGGCAGTCAATCTTCCCAAATGATGTGTTCAGTGCATTGCGATCGATAGGGCAGCAGACACGGCTTCCTAAGGATAAAGGATGCAGCCTATTGTGGTATCCCAATATATACTCGAAGGTACGTGGGAGCAAAAGTCCATACTGGTACTTGTCGTCTCAGAGTGGAGGAATCACCCAACCAACACTGAAAACAACAGTTACCAAGTTTTACGACGTCGGAATACGTCTCTAGCCTAGACCTCTAGATGTTGTGCGTTAAGTTCCAAAGCGTTGTTAGATTCATTAAATTTATTTTAAGTTGATCTTGCTTAACAATTTTCCTTTCAGGATCACCGTGTGATGTGCATATAATTCCTAAAATGCATTCTAAGATGATAAACAAACGTTTAATCTTATTTCGGCAATGAAAATCCTAGCTAATAAGGAAACAAAGTTAAGATTTTTTTCTTCATAGAGCACAGAGCACACGCTAAATGCACAGTCCTAAATGAAACCAAGCTGTCGAAATGCAAATGCACATGCATGTATTTGTTTTCAGCTTTCTTAATGTATGAATGATGATAAGAAAGCTATGTGCAAATCTGAATTACTTTTAAAGCGACAGTACTCAACAATAATTCTTTTTGAAAATGAAGTGAAAGCAAGAGAGGCACTTTGCAATTTTGAAATGAAAATTTCTTTTCGACACTTTAAAAACTACTAATTCAAATCCTATACAATAGCAACTATATAATTGACTATCAAGAACAATGGGATTATTTTCATTAGGACACTTTCATATCTAGAGACGACAGTTCGAATATGCTACTTTTTTGCAAAAGAGAACTGAAAATGATGCAGAATACATAAAAAACACTTACAGTTATTTGCACTATGGAGGCAATATAATGAAAGAGAAGAGGGTTTTCACAGAAATACACTAACTACAGATAGCAAAACTCCTGGATAGGACTGAAAACAGCGAGAAAAAACCATAGTTTGAGGGTAAAGTTAACCCTCTCTGACCATCGCACCTGTTACACAGGGAAACCAGTATGCAGCGCACCTACTGCACTTGGGAAGTGCGATGCATACAGTCTGCCTTGAAGGCAAGGTGCGATGGTACCAATGCGAGACTTTAAACAGGTTTTCACTCACAGTTTTCAATTCAATTCAGGGATTTAGGCCGAGTAAGTAATGTTCAGTGTATGTAAAACAAAGGGGTGATCTAAAGAGGTTACTAGAGCCACCACTTAGGGTAATTAGATTTCTTGTAGATCTATTGTTTAATTCATAAGAAAAAGCCAGAGATAGACTGAAGTAGCATTGATTTACTTTGCATTTGTATAACAAACGCAGTTCGAAGGCTAGCTGGCTTGACTTCAGGCTCCGTCTATAAGTTTATAAAAGAAACAAGGATAGATAGGCTAACAAACAATCTAGTCTCTCCCCAGTGGAGTCGCCATTTTGTTACCGGGAATAGTGTCCACTCGGATGCTGCTATTCCCACTAAGATGGGTGGCTATCTTAGAAACAAACAAGTAAAGTCTACTTTCGTCTTCTTTTCTAAAAATAGACAAGAGGAGAACCAAGAAGACCAACCTTAGCCTTGCACTTGATTTCCTCTCCTTCTTGATAGAGCTTTGCCACTTCTTCTTCGTCTGCCCAGCTTCAAAGAGAACCTATGGAATCAGAGCAACATACTACTATCGAAGAAACAAAGATCTATATTCATAAATAACACAACACCAGATGTGTGTTAACCATATAAATGCATATATAAACAAGTACACAAGAATATGGAAGAAAACTAGAATAGCTTTATTAAGATGAAAAGTAGCAAGAGGATTACAACCATATGTTCTGACCCAGCATCATCCTCCAGCTAGGAAGCCCTTCTTCACCTCAAGCAAAGCTTAGATCACCCAACACTATGAATGTCCATATATAGATGATTACAGAGAGGTGAGTCATCTTCTGGGATCTTGATTAGTGTCCTCTCTCTGATAGTTTTTGCTTCCACTTGGAGAATGATGATCTCTTACTCATCCCTGTTCGAAAACAGAGAGGCAAGTGTCAGAGGGGATCTGGAAGATTCCATGATCTTCCACCTCACATTTTGTCCTTGCCATTTGTCCATTCCCAACCATCGCACCCTACAGAGGAGAAATTCAGTATGCATCGCACCTTGTACACTGGGAAGGTGATATGCATCCCACCCTCTGCATTGAGCTTTCAGTATGGTCCAGTTTTGACCATTTATGAGCAGTTTTCAGTGGAGAACTTATGGGAGATGATGTAATCAGCTAACCTTGTTCCTTTAGGCAGTGAAGCAACACTTTTAGGGAATTAGGAGCCCTCAGTTTATGGACATTTATGATTGAGGTTGAAGTGCCAAAAAATGTCTATAACAGGAAGGCAGAGAAGAAGTGCGGTGTACAAAGTGTAAATCAGAAGGCCACTTTGAAGAATAATGCCCTCTCTTTAGAAATTACAAGGCTAGTGAAGCACCCAATCCTTTGAATGCCAGATCCAACCTATGGTGTGAGATATAAAGAACTAGAGGTGAACATCACTTAGAAGATTGTTATTTGTTGAAAAAATATGTGCGAAATCCAAAAAAATTATATTGCAAGTTCTATAAATCGATGGGACATGATGACAATAATTGTTAAGCTTATGAATTAATGATGGATCGCGATGGTGAAACATATAGAATGAAATATGAAGTCCATGGACATGAAGGAAGTGGAAAACGCAGTGGTTGAGGTGGATATAAAGGAAGAGGTTGAGGTGGCAGAGTTGGTCAAGGTCGTGGACATATTATCTGCTATAACTGTGGCCAGGAAGGTCACGTTGCAGGAGACTGTCAGAATCCTACTATGAGATGTCATTTGATAATGTAATTGAACAATGTCTGATACTTATGGAAAAAATGCAAGAAAATAAAAACCAACATTCGACATAGAACATTCAGATGATGACTACCGAAAGAAGAACCGATGATCTTTGAGTCAATATTGTTACTATAAGTGGAGTTGCGACTGGAAGTGACAAAGTAGAAGGAAAGAAGGAATTTGAAACTAGATGGGTTAGAAAGACTGCTGAAAAAGCTCTTTCTTTTGACATTCAGAAGGAAAAATAAGTGTTTATGGAGGCCAGACGAAGCTTTATGGATGTTGGGGCTTTGACCTCTAGTGCACAGCCAAAACCAATGTAGAAGAATAACTGCAACATAATATTAGCTGTGACACAAGATGTGAATCCAGGTATTTCAAATTTTTTCCTACAAACTTGCATGAAGTTGTTAAGAAACTAGAAAGTTGTAGAAGGGCTACAATAATTGATAGATTCTTGTGCTTCTAAATAAGTATTGTGAAGCGGCATGTGCGCAGTTAACAATTTACATCGACATAAGAGGAGGATTGGAAAATAAATGATGCTCACTGCGCAGAGTGAAGAATACGATATGGATCATGTTATTTTGGATTTAGGATCTGATACCAATGTTTTACTAAAGTAGACCTAGGAATTGATGGGAAATCCAAAGTTATAATGGTCACCATTTCAGTTGAGAATTTCCAACTAGCAAAAAAGTGTTAGGTAAACTTGACTTAGGATAGAGTCAAAGTTGACAGGTTAAAATAGTGATGGTTTTGGGACACATGGTATTGTGCACCCATGGTTTTATGCCTGTGGTATTTCATGTAAAGGATCCTATAAAAGGTTGGGAAGACTCATTCTAATGTAGGCATGGAGGTGAGCAGTGAAGGCTCACTTGGCCATCTTGGCTAGGATTTTGGCCAAGGATAATGAGATCTCATTGGGTTGGTTTTCTCGGTTAAATCTTGTGTGTATCGTTTATGTGAATTCTTGTTGCTGATTATTTTTAATTTTCTTCTCGGTAATTATTTATGTTTTGTAGTAAATTTATTCCCCCCTTAAACTTGATTTGGGGTTCCTTGACTAACTCTAGCCAAACCTGCTAAGTGAGACAACCCCGCTCACTCTATCCCTTATCCCACTCAGATCTTTTACCTGGGATATTGTTAACTTGACATCCCCACTATCACCTAGGTGCAACCCAAACTTTACCAGTAATTTACCGAGGGGTGCGCATGCCTTACGAGGTGCTACAACCACATGCTCATTTACATGCAAAAATTAACCCATATAATATAATATATATATATATATATATATATACACACACACACACACACACACACACACACACACACACATATATACATTGTTGCTATCATGACCCATCCTCTTGCCTTTGAATGCTCTCTCACCAAATATTATCAACCAATGTTACATATGGATGTTTTGTTCCATGATCGGTAATCTCATAGGCATATGAATCATGCCTAATATGGTTGTGATCATATCCCAACATATAAGAACACCTTAGATTGAACACCAAATGTTTCCACTACCTTGGATCTCATGAAGCTCATTAATTCTTCTTCATTTTGTTGCCATACAACATTACCCATGAGAAACTAGGAGCATAGAAATAACATAGCCCTAGCTTCATCATCAAAAATTACCCCTACATAACTTAACTAACTGGTAACTATATTAAATTCATTCAAATGATCCACAACACATCCAACTTTTGACATCTTGATATTAAATAAATGCTTCATAAGAAATACCTTATTTGAGGCTGAGGGGTTTTCATCTAGTTTGGCCAATGATAACATTAACCCTTATGTTGTCATTTTCTTTGAAATATTAAAGGCTACTGACACTGCTAGGCACAACCGTATTGTTCGAAGTTCCCTTCCATTGAGAATATCCCATTCTATATCTTTCATACTCGTTGGTTTCTTTGACTTTCCACTCAATGGTAGGTATAGATGTTTTTGATCAAAAGAGTCTTCCACCTACATCTTCCACAACTGGTAGTTTTGGTCGTTAAATTTTTTGACCCTAAACCTACCATCTTCTGCCATTTCTCCCACTCGAACCAGGAATCCTTCTCTCCTATGAGTTTATAAGCCAAATTGACCTTCAACTCCGATACCAATTGTTAGAAAATTATATATTACAGGGCAATGGAACACATAAAATATATTTCAAAAATATAAACACAGAAAACACATAAAACAAGAGAGACACTAATATATGTGGTTCACCTAATTTGGGCTATGTCCACTGAGAAACATCTAGGTCCAAAGTGGATTCATTGTCCAGAAAATCAAGCAGCGGTGGAGTTGATATAATCAGTATCTAAGTGGGAGAGTGTTGGGTGTGGAGCCTGATTATCTTCTTTATTCAAAGGTATCGTTGCATTGGACCCCAATTCGTAATGGGGCGGCAACGCTAAAAATAGATGTAAAATTTCTTTGTAAAATGTTGTAATTTCGTAGTCAATATGGGTTGTTGATTAGGTGGAAATATTTTGGTAGCATTTATGTTTAATTTAGGTTTTTTTTTCCCTAGAAGGCAACCCCTTGCTATTGTATTGTGACTATGTAGATGTGTATTCTGAGTGAGAAAGAGAGAGGAGATTGTGTGAGAGCAAAGAGGGAATTACAACGGATCTGTTGTAGGTTGTATCTCTTCATTTTGTTGGATAATATAAAAGAAAGGAGTGGTTGTTTCTCCGTGGATGTAGCCCAAATTGGGTGAACCATGTATATCTGTGTCTCTCTTGTTTAATGCATTTTATGTGTTTATATTTCTGCAATATATTTTATTTGTTCCATTGCTCTGTAATATATAAGTTTCTAACAAAAAGCTTCCCTATTGGGAGGTTACCATGTGTTACAGTAGACATTGAAGTAGTACGCATTATTGCAGACTTTGAAGTGATATAAATTGTGGATGACAACAACCCCTATCCATCATTACTTGGACAAGATTGGGTATTCGATAATCTGGCTATAATCAACTTAAAGAAGAGGCAAATGGTATTTGAAAAGGACAACATGGGAGTAATTGTTCCATTGGACCCATCAGAAGGGGTAAGATATACAGAGACTGTCAGAGATGAGTATTGCGCAACAGATATAGGCAACATTTATCAGATGAAAGTCAAAGAAGAGGAATGGATTAACCCCAATACAGATGGAAAAATGGGTTGGGAGCAGGACAGTTCTTGTACCTCAAATTCATAAGAAGAATTGGAAAATTGGCAGAATAGTCCACACGAAGTGTCTACAAGGCGGTGTTCAAGGATCACTAAATCACTTCGTTGTATAAATTTTGAGGTACATAACTTGCCTTACTATGATGGCTTAGGTAATGTAAGAAATTTTGTTGATGATTATGAAATAAAAATACCAGAAGAGAAAAGGTTGTTAGCTTTGGATGTGGCCTCGAGATCTACACCTGCTGCATGGTGGGGTGCACATAAAAGAAATATAGAATATTGGCAGGAGTGTCAAAGATTAATGTGGATCAGGTTTGGGCCAATAGATACAAAAATAGAGTTGAAATATGATGGTAAAGCTAGCTCGAGGGAGCATCTTCACCGTTGCACTACAGTATGGGAGGAAGTTCCAGAGCAGGAATGGGTACACAAGTTTATCCACACATTAGAGACAATTCCTATGAATTGGTACCTAGAAACAGAATTGCGCCATGGTACTGTAAATTGGGAAGATTTGGTTGAAGGGTTTATATGAACATTTAGTTTTGAAGATGATTTCCCATGCATAGACTCACCTCTTCAGAAAGTCAGAGAAAAGATCTTTGGGAATGAGACCTCGCTAACATGGAAGCAACTGAATTGGACTATGCAACTAGAACATGCAATGGAATGCTATAACATTATTGCAAAGAAGATGGATATCCATGCAATATTGACATAGCAGAATCAGAAGGACACCGTGAAGTCACTGGACCTGAGCTAGAAATACGAGTTATAGCGAAGCAAGTAAAGAATAAGAAGGTGAATATAGTATCAATGGAGGAACCAAAGTTCGCAATGATTGGAGACTATTGGGACAAGGATATAATAGTAAAGTTACAAAGATGCTACATGAATATTAGGAACTATTCCCTTTAAAATGTTTAGAAATGAAGGGAATATCGGGGGATCTAGGAGTCATGAGGATTCCCCTTAAACTTGATGCGAAACCTGTCAAGAAAATACCCTACAGATTGAACCCAAAATATAAGGAAAAGGTGAAAGAGGATTTAGATAAAATTATAACAGCAAGGATCATTGAACCTATGGAGGAATCAAAGTGAGTAAGTCCTATGGTGTTCCAGGAAAAGAAGACCTAAGGATAAATTAGGATTTGTGTGGGTCTAAGGAAATTAAATGATGCATGCATGAATGATTCCTTCCCTACACCCTTTACAGATGACATGCTGGATAATATGAGAGGACAGGAGGCCTACTCATTCACAAATGGCTTTTTTGGCTATCATCAAATTAGGATTGCACCATAGGATAGGCACAATACCACATTTGCAACAAAGTAGGGCTCATATCAATATACAATGATGCCTTTTGGGTTGAAGAACGCCCCTACTATATTTTCAAGGGTTGTGGCCGTAGTATTCAAGGAGTACATACACAAACTCCTGGAGGTATACTTTGATGATTGGACAATATTTGGACTATTGAAAAAGCATGTTGAGAGCTTAAGGCTTATGTTGGACACATGTAGGCAGTACTAGATCTCATTGAACCTAAATAAATGTATATTTTGTGTGCCTTTTGGCATAATATTGGGGCATGTTGTGTGCATGCAGGGTTTGATGGTAGATCCCGTGAAGATAGTTGTCATTGTGAACTTACCTCCACCAAAAACAGTTTGACAATCACGCACTACTTGAGACACACTAGATATTACAGAAAATTCATTAAAGGGTATGCGTAGATAACTACACCAATGGAGAAACTATTGAAGAAAGATGTGACTTTTCAATGGAATGAAGAATTCCATAAGTGTCTCGATATATTGAAAGAAAAGATGGTAACTATGCATATCTTGGTTTTCTCGGACTAGAATAAGGAGTTTCATGTTCATGTAGATGCATCTTACATAACTTTGGGAGTAGTATTGGCACATCCTAGTGCAAGAGAAATCGATCACCCTATAACTTTTGCAAGAAGGAAGGTTTCTAAAGCAGAGAAGAACTACACTACCACAGAAAGAGAAGGCTTGGCTATGGTATATGCATTGCAGAAATTTAGACATTATTTGGTGGGATCACATTTTAAGATGTTCACAGATCATTCTGCATTGAAATATGTGGTGAATAAGCCTGTCGTAGGAGGGAAAATTTGTATATTGTTGTTGTTATTTCAGGAGTATGATTTTGAAGTTGTTGTTAAACTAGAAAGGTTGAATGTCAGGCATGATAATCTTTCAAGGTTGGAAACAGGGGAAGAACCAATGAACATTGAAGATGATCTTCCTGGCGTGCAGTTGTTTGCAATCAAGATTGCATATGATCACTTCACAGACATTATTCGGTTTTTGGCTATTGGAATGACCTTTATAGAATACACTAGCAACAGAAGAAGGATTTGGTGGTAAAAGAAGTTGATTTTTCATCGATAGTAGGAAATTTGTATAAGATGGGACCAGATGAAATAATGCACAGGTATGTTCCCAAACATGAAAGACAAATTATTTTGGCATAAGCTCATGGAGGCATAACTAGTGAACATTATGCAGGGAAGGTTTTTAAGCATAAGGTCTTAAGAGTAGGATTATGGTGGCCCATACGCAAGGATGCAAAGGAGTATTGTCAAGCACGTGATGTATGTTAGAGAACTGGGAAGCCATCAAGGAGGGATAAAATGTCATTGGTGCCACATGTGACATTGTAGGCCTTCGACAAATGGGCCATTGGTTTTGTTGGGCCTATCAACCCACCTGGGAAGAAGACTTGTGTGAGGTATATAATCACAACAGCTAATTATTTGACAAGGTGGGATGAGGCACAAGCAGTAAGGGATTGCAGCGCAAAAACTACTATGAAGTTCATTTTTGAGTATATTTTGTCCAGATTTGGGTGTCCAAAGGTCTTGATGAGTGATTAAGGATCACATTTCCTGAATAAGACCATTGAGGCATTGACTGAATAATTCCATATATATCATCAGACAAGCACCCCATATCACCCTCAGGAAATTGGCATAGTCGAAGCTTTTAACGAGATTTTGGAAAATGCACTGACCAAAGTGTACAATGTGAACAGAGATGATTGGGATCTAAGAATTGCATCGATATTACGGGCTTATAGAAGCACATGCAAGAAGATGACAGGCCAGGCACCTTTCAGGTTGGTTTATGGGCAAGAAGTTGTGATTCCCATGGAGTATATTGTGCCAAGCTTAACGATTGTAGCCTTTATAGACATGGTTGACCCAGACATAAGGGAGGAAAGAATGGCACAATTGCTTACATTAGAGGAAGACAAATCTATAGCAAGATTTGATCTGCAGGTGCAGAAAGCAAGAGAAAAATCTTGGCATGACTGGCATATCAAGCAAAAGATGTTCTAGGAAGGAGATCTTGTCCTTCTATATGACAACAAATTTGTGAAGAACCAAGGAAAGTTTAAGATGCATTGGTTGGGCCCCTATATCATTAAGCATATCACCGATGGAGGCATATTTTAGTTGGTGAAGTTGAATGGAGAATTGATACCAGGGAGGGTGAATGGTAGCAGGTTGAATCTGTATAGAGACAACCCTTCCATGGTAGCTTTGCTCTAAAAAGAAAGGAGGAAATTCTTAGTGCCACTTGCAGTTGAAAGTAGGCACTGGACTACAAACTACGCTGTAAAAAATAGCTTTGACATAGGAAGGTTACTTCAGGATAATCAAGAGTATGTCAAAGTTCGTAAGAACCATGACACAAGAAGGATTGTTTGCTACAATGAAAGGTGCATCAAAGTTCACTAGAAATATGACCTTTAAAAAGGAAACTTGTTGTTGGAGGAGCGAAAAATTGCATTTATGGAGATAGGTTGGCAAGGATCTAGGGATAAATATGCAGTTAATAAACAAAATCCAACGCAAGATCTAATATAATGATGGGGTTAGAATATCATGAGTGTTGTTATCATTAAAAAAATTTCAAATTTTTTTTGGACAACTTGTATGGTTTAAAAGTTTTAAGTCAGTCTTGGTCAAGCCATTTCTATTGCTTTATTTAAGGAGTCTAAAACATAGGATAGAGTCTTGTTCCCTTGTTAAATATGGTCAACAACCTTGTTTTACCCACCATTGGTCCCACATTTATTCAAAGTGTCATGTGTTAACGTTGTTTCAAAAATTACATGCACTACGAAATCAACTTGGAGTTTTCGTAGCGCAAACTCATAAAAATACACTATGTGTGCTACGAAAACAAGGATTCGTAACTAGGAGATTTCGTAGTGCAAAACATAGAATTTACACTGGTTGCGCTACAAAATCAGGGATTTGTGCCAGATCTTGTCTAGTTGTCTTTTCCATGCAAATCCGTTAATATTTCATCATCAGTTGTTAGTCCATACACCTTGCCTATCACATTCAATCGCTCATTCTCATCATTAGGTTCGTTAGGTGTCTTGGTACGTTCAATATTCAAATTTCAAAAAAGGAGCCAAGTATTTTAAGTTATGATTATGTATGGGTTCATGTATGAGAAGCAAATTGACAGGCATTTAATCAGAATTATTTGAAGTCCAAGTGAGGTAGCTTCCCTTTCCATTTCAAGCGAGGCAATGATCAAGATTAAGATGGTGCAAGCTCTTTCAATTTTCATCTTGCAGGAATTCCATGGAGATGTCTACAGAAAAGAAGGATCATAGGTCAGGCAGGTGTCTAAGGAATGAGCCTATAGGTTTAGATCTTCTCTTGAAGAACAATGAAGTTGAACAAGCTTTCAAATAGGTTGCTTGTTGGAGATTCTATGAAAAACTTCAAGGAGGCCACATGCAAGTCCCCAAAGAATTTTCTTTCAATTTCATAGTATTAAATTTGAAGGTTGGAGTGCTTGAATTACCAATCTCCCCAAAGGTTATATCTGCAGCCACTGAAATTCCAAGGGGACAGAGGAGGTGGTTTAAAAAACTTCAAGTTTGATATGATTCCTTGCAAGGAATTCTTAAAGCCAAAATTTGTTGATTCAAACTTAAACAAGTCAATGCCCAGGAGCTTTGTCAAGGATTCATATGCAAATTTGCTTACCTGCACTATAAAGGGAGGTATCATAAGGTGTATTCCCATCACTTCAAACATCTACTTCATTTCACTAGAAAGATATCTTTGGATTTGCCTTTCTATCTATTTCGTAGCCTAGAAAAAATGTGTGACAAGGTTCAGTTGAAGAACTACCTGAAGAACATACTCAGCTAAGAAAAACTATATAGCGAGTAAGGCTAAATCCTAAAGTTTTGATGTGGATCACCTTTTGAAGTTTACTTTGAAGAATGGTATCAGTTTATTCACTTTTGAACAGCCTTATGGCATATGGAAAAGTCATTTCAAAGGAAAGAAAACTCAAAGAAGTCAAATTTTGGCATAAAACTGTGTTTTTGAAATCACACAGCAGTTTCGTAGCGCGCTACGAAACCATTGAAAAAGCCTGCATAAAAGACCCTGTGTTTTGCTTTTCCTAGTCAACTTCCAGAAGGGTTCCTGAGTAGTTGAGAACTCAATTTGGAAAACTGAAAGAGGCTTTTCTTCCTAACATACCGAAATACAAAAAAATCTTTCAGTTTCTTCAAATTCGTTATGAGGTGGGAGAAATTTATGGTTAAACTTGCACTACGAAAGTGTTGTAGGTGCAGTTTTTCACAAACAGACTTTTCCTATTTTACACGTGTTTTTAAAGGACAGATTCTGGACATCTAGAGCAGTGTTTTAAAAAACCAAGAGAGGTTTTTTTTCTAGACATCATGGAATAAAAAAACCTCCTTCAGTTTCGTAAAATATGTTATGGATGAGAAGATAAAGGCTCTGTTCCACGTGCCATTTTCAAGGATCCTAAACCTAAAAACAGGGAAACATGTTCCCTAATTTCTAGGGTTTGTCATCAGCAGTCAGGTGACAACGTGGGAGGCTTCATCAAATTCGACTTCATGAGGTTGCATTTGTCAAAGAATGCTTTAAATGTTTAGATAAGGTTGTTGTAATCATAATAAGGAGTTACACTCCTAGTTGTATTAGGTCTCTAGGACTGCTAGTTAGCTGTCATTTGCATTTAATAGTTAGTTTTAAGTATCAATAGGTGTCATAGTAGGATGAATTCGAATTCCCCTCATGCTAGAGGAGGAATCTAAGTCATGTAATGAAATCTATATATTTGAGAAGATGTAATGCACAAAATATTGGAATTTTTTGTAAAGAACTCTCATATGGTGCTTTTGTGTAAGACTCTGTTTTAAGTAATACAGTATTTGGCTTTGCTTCTTAGGATTCAGAAGGAATTCAATGTTCAAAATGTCTTATGGTTCTCCTCTTCTCATTACTTACAGTGGTATGAATATATGATTACTTAGAATTCATTGGTTATGCTATAACTTCCTTCATACATTTGTAGACTATGTTTTCCTTTATGCTACTGATGTACTCTCCATATGTTGAATTCTAGATGCCTTGACTTCCATGTAAAGATAATTTTATTGTCATACTGAAGCATTTCTTGACTCCATAAGCCCAATGGATTTTTACTGATTATGTTCAACCATTCATATTTCTTCACTTGTTTCATAGAGTTAGCCATCTAATTCATTATCAAAATCTTTAACCTAGTGAGAGAGCCCTCTCAGGTTGAGGAGACTAAGCCTCAACCAAAAGTTGGTTTGAAATAGTTACTCAAGGTCTACTTGATCAACAGCCTAATCAAGGCTAGGTTTTGCGATACCAAGTGCTATAAAAGGTAGTGTCTCGCAAAGATTGTGGAACTTTGTTGTCTAACAGCTAAAAAATCACTAAGCATTGAGAAATTACAGAAGTTGCGCTACTACATGAACACTAAAGAGCTCATCCACATATTCAAATAGATAGGTATAGAGGGAATTATGGAAGCTACAACACCATATGGTACACCTAAAGCATCACCCCTCACGCAGCAAAGATCGCCAAGGAAGAAACTGACTCAAGAGCAAAGAACAAAGAAGAAGCAAGAAAAGAAGCTTGTTGAGCCACAGATAGAAGCCCAACCTGTAAGAGACAACAAAGAAGAAGTAGAACAATAGTAGATGGAGACAGAGAGCGTAACAATTATGTCCCCACTTCTTCCATATTTTCCACCTAGGAAACCTAATTCCAAACCAATCAAAGACTCCAAGGATATGAATTATGGCACATTTACACCATTGCTATTAGAGAAAATACCATTTGAAGGAGAATTTCTTAGAAAAATCCCACAGTTGAAGCTCGATGAATATGACTTCAATGATTGTAAAAAATACCTGCAGTTCACACCAAGCAGGTACCTAAAGCAAGTCCATTACCCAGAGAGCAGAGTGACAATATTGGAACTACATCAATGGGTGAAAGTGTTGGAGTAATCAAGCTTAATGAACATGTTAAACATGTTGCACTTTGGCATAAGTACACCTAACACAGTCTGTGTAAGGAAATTGCACATGCTGGTGTATGACGGATGCCTCTGGATGGGAAAGAGGATCCCCATTGATGAGATTCTAATATGGCGGATTACTAGGTTTCCATACCAAGGAAAGGACCCTGCCGAAGAGTTCGTGGGTAAGGATTAGGACAAAGCGATAGTGTAGAATATGAAGGAGAAGCTTAGATTGATCAAGAAAACACGAAGCCATGACATAAATTCAATCAGTGAACAAGGAGTATGCTTCGCCTCACATTCTTAGCTAGGAAGATTATGCGAAAATTTTGAGCTAATGAAGTCCCGCAAAAGTTATTTCCTTAGTTGCATAGTGCAACAACGGGGTCCAGTTCAACTGGGCTAGCTATCTATGTAGATAATTCCTGGAAGATTGTTGGGAAGCTCAAGAGGAAGGTAAGACCTTTCATTACACATGGTTAATTTTGATCATAACATTGTTGGCATGGAAGGAGTCGAAGGATTTGCAGTTTCCTCTGATAGAAGCAGACGTGTGTGAAGTCGTGTGGTATGCATTGCTCTGGTATACCAAGGAGACATCATGAGCATAGGGGAAAAAAATATTTTTTGTTTGGTATCACATGGATTTACATATGTTGGTGAATCAACACCCTGGACTATCACCAAGATTGTACCAGCAAGATAAGTTTTTGAAGTTGAAAGCAAACTTTTATGGGATCTATAAACAGGCTCGAAAGGGTACAATGAATACATGGCATCCTCTGTGATACTTAGTCACCGAAGATGGTCTTGTGACATTAATACAACAATGGCCCACATAATGGATGACTACGATGGATAAAGATGCAGGAGATAGTGAAATAAAGAAGGAAATTTCACAACATGGGGAACCGAGTGAAAAGGATAAAGAGAAGGATGAACAAGAGAAAGGACAAGAGTAGGAGCATTACAAAGAGTAGAATAAGGAGCATAAAGAGATAGAAAAATGAAAGAATGCGATGTACAATAGAACTTCACGGAGGAATATAAAGAAGCATAAAGTAGATAAATCGAAGGGCACAATGCCACTAGTCCTTATTGATGGGGACCTAGATGAAATTGAGGAGAAAAATTAAGAAGTCAGGCATAGTCATGGAACAAAATAGAGACGCACTCCTGACAGGTGTTGAATAGAGTATTTCATAATTGAAAATATTGGCACAAACATCTAGACAACTAGCACAGATAGGCCAAGGACTCCAACTAGAAAGACTAATAGAGATGACATTTGGAATGAGGATAATGGAGATACCTTCCGGAGCTCTGCAGGTCGACTCTGTTGAATCAAAGCAATAGGAAAAAGGTTTGGATCATGTCAATATGAACATTTAAGTGATGCCCATTCTAGTATTACATGGCCTACACCAAGGCATCATAAATGAGCTAAAAGAGCATGAATAATGCACCTCACTTTTAAATATTCACGTAGAACAAGAGTGCGTTGCACTGAAGAAATAGCTCGACCAGGTCATCAAGGATAAGGATTAGGCAGAGCTACATTAGCAAAGATTTAAAGAGGTGGTTGAAACCACTTGCAGAGAAATTCTGAACATGGATGTCTAGGAGGAGGAATCAATAGAGGATAAGGTTGTGAAGCTTTGCCTTGCAGTCAAGGAATTCAAGAAGAAGATCACGAATGTGTAGTTCGAATATGAAAAAATGAAGATGCAACCAACAATGGCACCAAAAATGTTCAAATAGACAGAGATCGACCTAAAGACTACAATGACGTGCATCTCCAAGACAGTTCCAGAGTGTGGAAAATTATTGGACGAGACCTTGCAGATTTGGACTTCACTAGAGGAAGATCCAAACATACAAAATATAGAAGATGACATCTAGCAGAAGTAGAAGTAGATAAAGGAGATTTGAGCAACGACAAAGACCTTGCGAGTCTCACAAAAGCTGCTACAATCAGTGAAAGCAAGGCACTTCAGAAACAAATAGAAGAACTCATAAGGGAAGAGAAATTTTTTGCAGAGAGAACTCAACCATGGCAAGATGAGGCTCTCTAGCTATCAAAGGAAATGGATGGGAAGCTCCAAGAGCTTCAACAAAAGGACGGAGTAGTGTTGCATAAGATTGTAGGATCAATGACAAAGGCACTACTCGAAGAAGTGTGCGGAGAAGAGAAGTAGGTAGCAGAGATACTACAACACTATAATGTCACCTGCAACAACATCGCAACAAATATTTGAGGCAAAGCAGCTGAGTGACTCGAGACAAGTCACATGTGGGTGTTGGGAGCCTATTGGGAACAACCCAAATTGGCCCAAGTTTTGGTCAAAACTTCGGATTTTAGGGAGCGGAGTGCGTGGTACCATGTAGCTATGTACCTCATGATGCTTTAGGGGCTTTGGGGTGGGTTAAAGTCCCTTCTTTTTGTAACGGGTTTGGGCAATAGTTGATTGTTTTTAGGAGGACCATGGTATTTTGATGTACCCATTAATGTAATTAGTATATATAGGAGAGAAGATGTAAGTCGAAGTAATAATGATATGATACAAGAATAAGTAAATATATTTGTAATCTTTGTTTGGGTCTTGATGGAAAGGATCCATAGATGAGTGCACGGAGACCTAAAGTCTATAGCTGAGTGCGCAAACACTTGCAGCAAGGTGCATAGGTCAAGGAATTATACGTTGTTTCAAAGAATTAATATAAGAAGTACAGTTTTGATGGACATAACTTGTGTATGATTATTATGTATCTTTTCCTTTACGTTTAGTATTTTGGTTATATTTTACTTATGTGTAGTAATGTTTATGGTTGTTAAAGGCATGGTTATGTAGATAATCCAACACCATGAAGTAAAGAATAAATTGTTAAGTGAAATGAGATTAATAATTCCATAGCCCATTATCCCGCAAGGCTACAAAAACCTGGTTCTGCATCCTCCCATGGTCACTTCGGGTGACACTGCAATGTTCTTTGTAGGTTGTTGTTGAAAGGGCCACTAATTAAAGATTTTGTTGGTGCATAATAAAATCCAAACCTGGGTCAAGCCCAAACAAACCAACAAATGGTTATGTTGTTGTAGGCACTGGACTATAAACTATGCTGCAGAAAAGAGCTTCGACATAAGAAGGTTACTTCATGATAGTCAGGAGTATGTAGAAGTTCATAAGAACCATGACACAAGGAGGATTGTTTTCTACAATGGAGTCAAATTTTGCCAGAAATCTGACCATTAAAAAGGAAACTTGTCGTTGGAGGAGACTTTCATTAATGGAGATAGGTTGGAAAGGATCTAGGGATAGATATGATGTTAACAAACAAAATCCGAGCAATATCTTAGATAATGATGGGTTTAGAAGATCAGGAGCACTATAAAAGTCCACGTTCCACCAATATTTCGGCACTTTGTTATCTGGGAGCTCAAAAATCGCTAAGTATTGAGAAATTAAAAAAGTTGTGTTACTACATGAACACTGAAGAGCTCATTCACATATTTAAAGAGATATTTAGAGAGGGAATTATGGAAGCTACAACACCATCTGGTACACCTGCAACATTGTCCCTAACATAGCGAAGATCGCCAAGGAAGAAATAGACTCAAGAGCAGTGTTACATAGTATTTTGTCACACCTCTTGCACTTCCTTGTGTCATACCTCAGAGTGCCCAAAAGATGACGACTATGTAGTGTACCCACCCTAATATGCATTCCAGATCCTCCCTGAAGAAGTAATGAAAATTTGCCTTGGGCTTTTCATGAGTAAAGTGAGCTCAAAACCCTAATTTCTAGGTCAATGAAACTATGACACTGCCCACTCATGCTCATGAAAGGTTGCACCATATGAGCCTCACACTGCCAGCGTGGATTTTGCCTGGATACTCGCGCTGATCCCTAAAAGGAAAGTTTTCCCAAAGAGAAGGAGAAGCTTCGTGATCTATAGGCCTCCAGAATGATAAGCTTGATGATGTTCATTGTGGATGTGGTCAAATTATCTCAATATTACCCTTTTCTCTTATCCCTATGAGCTTCCTCCTTGAGAAGAGGACCTTCACCTATATTTGGTGGGATCCTAACTTCCTCTCCCTACCTATATATTCATAACCCTCCATTCCCAAATGGTTGGTCTTTGATTATTTGCACCCTTTTGTTGAGATAGTGCCTATATGCTATTCACTTTGGCTTGGATAAGGAGTGTTGGGAGAGCTTGAGGTTTGGACATTCACTCAAGAAGGGATACTAATATCAAGGCCTAGGTTGTATGCTTCCTCTTTTTTTTATTAATATATACAACTGTTGGTTCACTTTCCATAAATGCTTGTGTCAACGTGATGAGCCCCATAAATGGGTAATTATACGGGCTCATTTTGCCTCTTAATTCAACTTAATCCACCATTCTCATTAGTTTATCGCATGATTTTGATTATATTTATGCTAATAGAGTGAATTGGGTTAGTCATTATGCCAAAAAGTCTAATGAGTGTTTATTGCAGAATTTTGGTCAATTTTGAGACAAAATCAAAGGTTTAATGAGCATTTGGTAGCCAAATTTGAGGAAGAACAAGGGAGAGGATTTGTAGGAGGGTGTCCCCTTCATTAATGACCCCTTCCTCAAATTCTCCATCAACAGCTCAAAGTACAAAGGCCAAGATTGATGATTCCAAGTGGCAGCCGAGCAAGTCAAGTAGGACTGTTGTTATCTTCAATTCTAGGAAGCCGAGTTCCTTAATTTTAGGAGGACTGATGGGAGTCCCCATTTGTATAAATAAGAAGGCTTCGAACCTTAGTAGGTTAGCCATTTCTTAGTCTATTTTTGCACTTTGGTGCAGCATTGTACTTAGTTCATTTTCGAGCTCTTTTTAAGAGTTTTTATGTGATGTAACTGCTATTTTTGATAATGAAGATGAATGAAGTTTTGAGCCAGCACTAGTTTTTCTTCCAGAGGGTTGAAGCTCTTGGGTTAGGGCCCAACCCAAGTTTCCCAACACCTCCTTTGTGTACTTAAATGTTTTTGTTTCCATTCATGAGTTAATTTCTACTGCATATACTCATTTTACTTCATTAGATTAGGTTGCTTTTGATGGTTAGAATAGTTGTTTTTGCTTCAAGTTGCTTAAGTAAGTTGTTGTAGTGACAAGAAAAGATCAAAAAAGGCCAAAAATAGGTATTAATCTCCTTTCTCCCTCCTTGGGACCATGATTTGAAGTCAAGGCACTACTGCTGCCACCAAAAACACAGTTTTTTCTCTTCCAATGCAATTGCTAGTGTGATATTTCGAGTTGGAGAAGTTGATATCGGTTTAGATTTAATTTCTTAGATCATTGTATGCCCCTTTTCCATAGTTTTCTTGCATGATTTCTTTTCATAAAGTATTGTTCAAGATTTTTCTGGTTTTAGGTCAGAATTAGGTTAAGATAGATAAAACTCTGTTTTTTGGTTCTTGCTTTGGTCAGTTTTGAGAAGTAAGTGTGCAGCTCTCTTGTAGAACATTCCAGCTTATCATTCCTCCATAACACAACCTGTACCAGTTCATCTCTCAATATTTACCCACTCATTCGCCACATTTCGCCAATCTGCCTTAATTTTTGCGTTTTTTCACAAAGTTGCTTTCTTGCCCTTTGAACAAATCAAACCATCTCCTTCGTTCCCGATTTTCCTTGATAAGTTCTAGACCCCTCAACACCTTCATCCAGCCTTCATTCCCATTTTCCCATCATTTTTCCACTTTCAAATCTCCAAAAACCACTTTCGGCCTCCTCCTGTAGATCCTCCTGTAGAACCTCTTGTAGATCCCTTGTAGCCTCATGTAGAATTTCCTGTGAGTGATTTTTCAAAGTCTGATTGCAATGGAAGCCTTCAGAAGGGTACTAGGGGTTTCTTAAGACCTCTCCACACCTTCCTCGCCATTTTCAAAATCCAACTCTATCCTCCTTTGCCACCAAACCTCTACATAATCACAACCAATCAAATCATAAGCATAATAACTTCACATAAAAATACTCAAAAGTACAAAAAGATGATTTCTTCTCATTTCTATTTAGAAGTAGTTTGAACAAATGCAATTTACCTTTTCAATAGTCAATGGCTCCCATTTTAGTAGTTTCCATCTCTTTTCTTTCAAGTAGGGTTAGTGGATAAATTAGAGTTTGCTAGGGATTGCTACGTTTGCGTTTCATTTCAGTTCTCCTTCTCTTCTGCAAGTAGAATAGCCCCTATAGAGTTAGTTTCCTTTCATCACAGTTAAAGCTTCTTTTTAGAACTCATAGAAGTTGGCTTAATCTCCTAGTGAACTTGCTCCAGCTGATCAAGTGACAGCCTGTAGTAAGAGCTAGTACTTGTTCATACAGCACCATCGCTTCCAAGTTTTTTATGAACTACTGAGTTGATAAAAGTAAGGAAGGAAGCCCCAGGAGTTGCAGCATTATTGCTACAATACTGGAGCTCACCACTCTTTTTGGCGTCGTTTTCGGGGAAGCGTCAGAGTATTTTGTGATTACTGCTTTTCTTCTATTTTCTATTGCAACATTCTGCTAAGTAGTTTATTTCAGCAAAAGTAAAGTAGTTGTTTCATTTCCATTCTGCAATTTCAATTCTGCAAAAGTAGATTAGGTATTTCCTGCTTTCATTTCAATTCTACAATTTCCATTTTAACAAACATAGATAAGTCATTTCCTGCTTTCATTTCAATTCTGCAATTTCCATTTTAGCCAACGTAGATTAGTCATTTCCTCCTTTCATTTCAATTCTACAATTTCCATTCCAGCAAAGTAGATTAGTCATTTCCTTGCTTTCATTTCAATTTTGCAATTTCATTTCAGCAAGTTCATTTCAATTAGTTCCAATTTGTTGTTCAATCCATTTCAGTTTTGCAGGTACAAGTAGAAAAAAAAACATCACCCAAAAAGATATTCCCTTTCATGCCTCGTAGGAGTAGAGATAATTCAGAAAAATGTTTGCCCAACACCCCCACTACTCCACACAACCAACCTTCTCTCTTCTTCCGTGTCTGCCATAAAGAAACACCCTTAGGTAACAGCTAGACATACTTGAAGGACCTATAGGGGAAGAAGAAGAAGAAACCCATTCCTCTGGAGCCAATGGCTAAAAACAGAAATGTTGGGAGTAGTACCTTTTCTTCCAACTCATCTCTTATAAGTGAATTTGAGAATCGGCTGGAAGATTTCAAGAGCAAGATGAGGCAGATTATTGCCATGCATATCAAAAGAAAACAAGAGGAAGTAGAGAGGGCTTTAGCTATTTTTTGTCCTAGGTGCACCAGGAGGCATCCTAGGAATGAATGCCCATGGAAATCTATAGAGGTTTGTTCAATCTACGAAGAAAATAATTCTACAAACAAGTGCCCTTTCTTGCCCAAATTTAAAGTTGTATACCAAGGGGTCGCAAAAGTCACTGAACAGACCTATTACATTGACCAAAGGAGGTCGCATGGACCTAGACCATATTAGCAGGGGATGCAAGGGACATCCCAGAAATATTACAACCCCAATCAAGCCACTTCCATGCCTTCTTGGGGTCCCCCTGCTCATCCTTCCTGGTCCACACCCCCTCCTTGGTCATATCCATCTCAATACCATGCTCAACCAGCTGCTCATTCATTTCACTCTTATGCTTAGCCACAGCCTTAGTGGAATGCACCTCATCAGGGGTGGAGGCCCCAATACAACTCTCCTCCTGCTCTTTTGCCTCCACCACCTGCTCAACCACAACCATTGCCTCCTGCTCCACCAAAGCAACCCTAAATGCCTGCTCAACTGAACCCGAACCCGAATAATAGACAGGCCCAGCAAGTATATAGTGGGGAACCACCATTTCCAAACCCTCACATTGGAGTAGCTCAACCCAATTACAAAGCTGAGGTACAACACTTCCAAACAACTCCTCTTGAGCTCAATGATATTCACCATAGCTTAGGAAGAGTATTGCAAAAAAAAGATTATATTGATATCATTAAAGGACCACATCCAACAAAAGAAAATGCAAAAGAGAAAATCAAAGAACCATGGGCTACACTTGGTGAAGAGAAGACATTAGGATCAGAGGTCGAGAGAGCTCCCTCATGGTTACCATCAAATCCTCCATGTATTCAAGAGAAAATCAGCAAAAAGTAGGATGTAAAGGTCATGATAGACGAAGACATGAAGAATGATCTAGATTAGCCAAAGGACCAAGGACATCACAACTATATTCAGATATGGTTCCAGACAGTCACTAAGTGGCAACATCACTCTCTTCCTTAACTATGCTTGATCCCTTAAAAGTCAAATCATTTGGTCTCTAAAATCTGGATACCTGTCAAAGCATGCATTTCAAGCCTCCACCTCATTTTGTCTATCATCTCGATGTACACATGGCTCCATTGAAAGTATTCTTATACTTGAAAATGATTTTGTTTTTCAAGTAGGGTAGGGTAGAGAAAAAAAAAATGAAAAAAAATGAAAAATGAAAGAAAAAATAAAAATCTAAGGTGAAAACTTCCACGGAGGTGCCTCAGATTGGCTCATTGATTGAAAACCTTCATGAGGTGGTCAATGGGTTGGAAAGAAGAGAAAAGAGAAAGAGAATAAGATCCCTGCGTGAAAAACTCCCTTGAAGGTGCCCAGGGCATGCAATTAGGGTGAAAACCTCCTTGAGGGGCCCTAGATGTTTCCAAAAAACAAAAAGAGAAAAAGAAAAAGAAAAATGAATTTCCAGTTGTATTGCAGGTCTGCAGGAGAACTTCAGGAAGTAGCAGCAGATGCCAAGAAAGATCTGAAACCAATAACAGCACCTATCCTACCTTCCCTCACCCTTCTCCATCATTCTTGACATTCTTTCCACCTCACTGTGCTTATTTTCTGAAAACTGTGTTTTCTACAGGAGACTCCTGTAGAAATTACAAAGAGCTAGAAATGGATTTTAAAAGAAATTTGGGGAATACGGAAGCTTCATAAAGGGTTTATAAATCCTCCTGCATTCTTCAAACCTCTCTTCTATCATTTCCAAGCTTGCATCACACCCCAAACTCATTTTTCTTACTATCCAAAAACTGCAGAATGCTCTGATACAAAAATACATAGAGCAAAAATTTGTTTTTTCCCTAACTTGAAAACCGTGCATCCATTTAAAAAATTGTTTCATGGGGAGTTGTATAGGGATGATAGCAACATGCCCAAGCAATTTCAGCAAATTCCAATGCATGGTTTCCAAGAAATCAACCTCCATATCCTTCAGCCATTTTTCATTTTCTCCATATCCGTGCATCCATTTAAAAACCTGTTTCATGAGGAGATGCATATGGGTGATAGTAACATGCCCAAGCAATTTCAACCAATTCCAGTGTATGGTTTCCAAGAAATTGACCTTTGTCACCGTCAGCCATTTTCAGTTTTTCTCGAAATCCGTGCATCCATTGACCATAATTTTTCTATGGGAGGTGCATAATGATGATGGAAACATGCTCAGAAAATTTCAGGTCAATCCAGTCTACCGTTTGGGAGATATGGACAAAACAAGTCACTGTCCCATTAAAATCTAGCATCAGCAGCATGAGCATGCAAATTTGAAGGTTGAAGCAGAATCTTGCAGCTTAGATCCAGCTAGAGGATGCCTGCAGAAGAAAAACAGTCACACATCAGACAACAATAAAGCATAGCAATTGATGCCCTTAAAAATCAAGCTCCAGAGGCAGAATCGGTGCAGCCACAGATGTGTAGAATGCGTAAGGAGCAGGATCTTGATTGAAGATCACCTGTACAATGAAGCTGAGCCACCAATCCAAAAGCCACGAGTGCCAACAATAGTAATCGATGAATAGAACGCCAAAATATAAAGCATGCAACAGCATGGTAGTGACTAATAGGTAAGTGACTAAACCCGTTCCTCTATTGCATGAATGTAATTTAAACACTGCATGGACAGTGAGATGGTTGCAATTAAACGAAATCGGTGGCCAGCTAACTAGCCACCCTCATCTAGTTCAACCAAGCCTCGTCCAATTCAAACAGCAATTCAGAAGATGCAGTCAGCACGTGTGGTCTGTCAACTCAGGAAGAAAAAAACTCAGAACCGGTAGTGGTGGCGGCGTATAACGGGAATGATGGAAGTGATAGCGGGTAGGCGACATGAAATGCCATAATGGCACTGGATTAGGGACCAACGGTCCAGATGGGGATAACGTACCCTTCCTGCCACCTCACCTCGACACACCATAAGCTTAGATCACACCATAAGCTTAAGTACGCTGTAGTAGAAGCCTCCACCACCTTTTGTTTTCATTTGCATCAACAAGTTCTCAGCTGCAACAACTTACCTACCATCTACAGAACCTCGAAACAGTCACTCTCTTCCAGTTTTCAAAACCCTTCCACTTATTGGGCTCTACAGGAGCATTATCGCACTCCACAGGAGCGAAAACATAGTCTACAGGAGCCTTTCTATAGGAAGGCCAGAGAGCAGCTCTATAGAGGGAAAATTTGAAATTTTTGCCAAATTTGAGCTCAAAAAACTTAGGCTCAAAAAACCCACTCTGCATGTTATATATCTATAAAAGGTGGTGGGATTTAAAGCGAAGAACTGAGTCAAAAAGAGAGGAAAAGTGAGAACAAGAAGTCTACCTGCATTTTGAAATATATATACAGTCTCTCCATTTTTACTCTCTGCACTGAAGTTCTGTCTCTTTCTCCTCCGTGGTATTCTCCTGTGCAAAGAGATGATACAACCCTAGAAAATTAAGCCTGTAAAAAAGTGAATTTGCATTGGGTAGCTTGCTTATTTTGTGAAAGGGAAAAAAAACATTGTTTTGTATACTTTCAGTTTTTAAGATATTGTTTCCCTCAACTAGACTGAGAAGCAAATTAAGTCTAAGAACAGAGTTTGAAGGGAAGGAAAGTTGCAATTTGTTAAAAAAATAAATAAATAAACTCTCTCTGGTTCCAGAAAGAAAACCTGAGCTGTTCCTCTATTTCTGGGTTTGAAATTCGCTACCTTCCTCCTCACCTGATATATTCCAGCAGACTCTGAACATCATCACTTACACAATCCCCATAGCCTGGGAGATCTTCAAGAATATGACTAAAGAGGATGATATAAAAACTCTCACTAATGACCTTAGTCCATCTGGAAGTGAAGAGGAGGAACAAAAAGGGGAAGCTGAGAAGGAAATCCATGAAGAAGAATAGAACATTCAATTAGAAGAAGAGGAACCCCACACAGAAAAAGAAGAAAAACAAAGAGGAGAAGAGAAACATGACACCACCAAAGATGAGCCTAAAGTAGAGAAGTAGACCGAGTCAAAAGCAAAAAAAGGGAGAACCATAACAGAGAAAAAGAAGAGGACAAGAACTGAAAAGAAGAAGCCTAAGACAGTTCAGAAAAAGGCTGCCATAGGAAAGGCAAAAACTAAACAAGCAAAGGAGAAAACAAAATCAAAGACAGCAGACACAAAACCAGCAGAAACAAGAAAAATGGTAGTGGGAAAAGTTGGATGTAAAAGTTGGATTCCATGATAGGGAAGAGGATCTCATATCTGAGTCATGGAATGTCAAGGAGGCCATCAAGGCCATCAAGGATGAGGAGATGGATTAGTTGCTCAGAGGATGAGCAACACCTTCAGTAGGGGGGTAATGATGAGCCCCAGAAATGGGTAATTATATGGGCTCATTTTGCCTCTTAATTCGACTTAATCCACCATTCTCATTAGTTTATTGTATGTTTTTTATTATATTTATGCTAATAGAGCGAATTGGGTTAGTCATTATGCCAAAAAGTCTAATGAGTGTTTATTGCAGATTTTTGGTCAATTTTGAGACAAAATCAAAGGTTTAATGAGCATTTGGCAGCCAAATTCGAGGAAGAACAAGGGAGATGATTTGTAGGAGGGTTTCCTCTTCATTAATGACCCCTTCCTTGAATGCTCCATCAACAGCTCGGATTTCAAGGCCGACATTGATGATTCCAAGGGGCAGCCAAGCAAGTCAAGTAGGACTGTTGTTATCTTCAGTTCTAGGAAGCTGAGTTCCTTAATTTTAGGAGGACTAATGGGAGTCCCCATTTGTATAAATAAGAAGGCTTCAAGCCTCATTAGGTTAGCCATTTCCTAGTCTATTTTCGCACTTTGGTGCGAAATTGTACTTAGCTCATTTTCGAGCTCTTTTTTAGACAATTTTTATGTGATGTAATTGATATTTTTGATAATGAAGATGAATGAAGTTTTGAGCCAACACTAATTTTTCTTCTAGAGGGCTGAATCTCTTGGGTTAGGGCCCAACCCATGTTTCCCAGCACCTCCTTTGTGTACTTATATGTTTTTGTTTCCATGCATGAGTTGATTTCTGTTGCATATACTCATTTTACTTCATTAGATTAGGTTGTTTTTTATGGTTAGAATAGTTGTTTTTGCTTCAAGTTGCTTAAGTAAGTTGTTGAAGTGACAAGAAAAGATCCAAAAAGGCCAACAACAGGTCTTGATATCCTTTCTCCCTCCTTGGGACCATGATTTGAGGTCAAGGCACTACTGCTGCCACCAAAAACACAGTTTTTGCTCTTCCAATGCAATTTCTAGTGTGATATTTCGAGTTGGAGAAGTTGATATTGGTTTAGATTTAATTGCTTAGATCATTTTATGCCCTTTTTCCATAGTTTTCTCACATGATTTCTGTTCATAAAGTATTGTTAAGCATTTTTCTGGTTTTAGGTCAGAATTAGGTTAAGATAGACAAAACTCTGTTTTTCAGTTCTTGTTTTGGTCAGTTTTGAGAAGTAAGTGTGCAGCTCTCTTGTAGAACATTCCAGCTTATCATTCCTCCATAATATGGCCTGTACCAGTTCATCTCTCAAGATTTTCCCACTCATTCGCCACATTTCGCCAATCTGCCCTAATTTCTGTGTTTTTTCACATAGTTGCTTTCTTGCCCTTTGAACAAATCCAACCATCTCCTTCATTCCCGATCTTCCTTGACAAGTTCTAGACCCCTCAACACCTTCATCTAGCCTTAATTCCCCTTTTCCCATAATTTTTCCACTTTCAAGTCTCCAAAAACCACTTTCGGCCTCCTCTTGTAGATCCTCCTGTAGATCCCCTGCAGCCTCCTGTAGAACTTCCTGTGTGTGATTTTTCAAAGTCTGATCACAATGGAAGCCTTTAGAAGGGTACTAGGGGCTTCTTAGGAGCTCTCCACACCTTTCTCACCATCTGCAAAAAATAACTCCATCTTCCTTTGCCACCAAACCCCTGCACAGTCACAACGAGTCAAATCATCAGCATAATAACTCCACATAAAAATACTCAAAAGTACAAAAAGATGATTTCTTCTCATTTCTCTTCAGAAGTAGTTTGAACAAATTCAATTTACCTTTCAATAGTCAATGGGTCCCATTTCAGTAGTGTCCATCTCTTTTCTTGCAAGTAGGGTTAGTGGGTAAATTAGGGTTTGCTAGGGTTTGTGTTTCATTTCAGTTTTCCTTCTCTTTCTGCAAGTAGAATAGCCCCTGTAGAATTAGTTTCCTTTCATCATAGTTAAATCTTCTTCTGAGAACTCATAGAAGTTGGCTTAAGCTCCTAGCGAACTTGCGCCAGCTGATCAAGTGACAGCCTGCAGTAAGAGATAGTACTTGTGCATACAACATCGTCGCTCCCAAGTTTGTTACGAACTACCAGGTTGATAAAAGTAAAGAAGGAAGCCCCAGGAGTTGCAGCATTATTGCTGCAATACTGGAGCTCACCATAATGCTTCATTTATCTTAATTCTCCTTGATCTGTTAAGTGAATTACATTTTATTATGCCTGTTTCACTTTTATGATTTGTTGTGCTTTTGGCCTCTTATGTTGGTATTCAAACACTATGATAAGAAATTAAGATCTTCAAAAGAGGTGTGCATTATAGCATCAGAGTGAGGTATCGCTCCTTCATCTTCTCTTATTTTGTTTGTAATCTAGGAAAGTGTCTTGTGTATTGTCTCATTTGTTGCTAGACCAACTCATTGGGATAGAGGGGTCATCAATGTTTGCAGAAAGGATTTACCTACTCAAAACAATGGAAACTCCACTAGGGAAGTTATAATCTTTCCATTCATTTCTTCGATATGATTCTCTGATTAGTTTGACTAACCGTCGGTTTCCTGGCTTGTGCACATCACTGTAGGTTTATAGAGTCACTGGTTTTTTCTTGAGAGTGTTGAGTCTGGTTTGATTTTTGAAAATTTTTGTTTTTTCCTTATTTTCCTTGCCCAACGCATTTTCTGGTTTTACAAAAGTGTTGATTCCAGAGGCTAGAAAATTTGTAGGGTTTCTTCTTAGTTTCAGTGGATCTCAACCTCTGTGAGTGTTTTTCTAGTGCGATATCATTGTTTTTTCCTTGATTGATGTCCTTTGATGGTTGCAATTGTCTCTTTGCTTCTGTTGGTGTGTGATTGAAGTTAGATTGTCTTCTAGGGTTTCTAGGTCTAGGTCACCCTTCACTCATCACTTGCTTGTCTTTGTGAGATTGATTGCCTCAATTTAGGAGTTTGACTGCGGTCAGGACATTTTTTTCAAGTTGCTTTCGGTTCATATTTGTGAAATTGTTTTCATTAGTAATGGATCATAATTGTACTTTGAAAATTACTTTTTCTCCATTGTCAAATGTGGGTTACAATTGTTTTCTTTGGTGAAACTGAAAGTATATGCTTGGCTTGATTTCACTGTTTCGAAGGGAAAAGTGAAAGGATCTCTTCGTTTAAGTATTTTTGAAATGATTTTTGTCTTATTCGAAACCAAAGTGAATGAAATCTTCATTTTAGTTGTTTTTAAATCCATTTTTCCTTTTCTTATGCATTAGTTTTCATTATGAATCAAAGTGAAAGAAAAAGAACAAAACGTTTGTGCATATTAGTGAAACAAAGTGATTTTGTTTCTCATAAGATTGTATTTTGGCATTGCATTCGTTAGTGAAAGTGAAAGAGTAGTTTTCATTTTTTACATCTTGCATTTGAAAAGCTAGGGAGATATGTTTTGATATATTTTGCTTGATTGATACATTGTTTGGTTGTCTCTCTTCCCTCATTATTTTAGCTTTCATTAAATGAAAAGCTTTCTTTTTTCTTATTTAGTTGCATCATAGGGATTCAGATGACATCATTGAACCATAAAATTGAAACCTAATTAAAGACAAACTTAAAATGCACCTTAATTAACCCAAGGAGCATTTGTAACCTAATGAAAATATCTAGAGGTCTAGGCTAGAGACATGTTCTGACATCTTTAAACATAGAAGTTGTCATTAACGGCCTGCATTGTACCCTGTGAGTGAAATATTGTTCCAATACAGAAGTATAATGAAGGTTCTCTAGTACTTTCGGGTATATAAGAGGTGCTTCAGTATGGAAAGTATATGGGAACACTCTCACCGAAAGGTTATGCTTTAGATAGTGCTAACATGGACTTGTGCTCCCCATACTATCGATTATATATTGGGAGACTCCACTAAGTTGCTATCCTTTAGCCACAGGTAACTGAGTCAATCCCCTTGTAAATGTGATACATCGAACACAGGATTTGGGGAGATCGACCATCGTACATTAAGTACTTGGTCTCGGATAAGGTGTATATAACGGTTCACAGATACTTGGTAAACCATCTTGCCCAATATAACATTTTTTTTATTTGTTTATTGTTTTAAGTTATAAAATTAACTACCAACAATAATATGTTGAACCCATATTGAGTAATTCCTTGTAAATTTTAATTTTAAATCACTCAACAAAATCATCTCTTCTCCTTTTTCTTTTGAGGATATGTCATAGTGGCTTAACCATTGTGTTCACCTCACCGTTCCCCTTCATCATCTGATACTGAAGGTTCATCACAAGGAGTTCATCCTAAACTTTCACAGTAACTTGAAGCTCAAGGATTTGAACTTGGAATTGTCTCAAGTATCCAACCCCTTGCTTCTTGTCCCCCACCTCAAGGCTCATCATCATCTCAAGAGTTTGATTCAAAAACCCCTGAGAGTCCACAGAGGTTTGTTTTATTCCCTTCGAATCCGCTTTTTGATCCGTTGGTGATATATCCTCAACAACCTTATATTCCATATGATCAACTTGGTGTTCCTTTGGAATTATCTCCGCAACCATCTTGGATTCCTCCTTGCTAACTGTTTCCACCTATGGCTTCAGAAGGTGAGTTTCCAACCTGTCCTCGAGGTCTTCCGGAAGTCTTCGCTACTCACACTCCTAGTGTTGATAATGATTTTGAATACTACTTTCCACCAGAGGGTTTTCCTTATGTAGGAAGAGTTCAATCTCAACCACCTCCTGAAAAAAATGGGCATATGCTTCCACATGGTTATACGACGTTGGCTCAACTAGTTTCAAGAAATCCCAGTGCTTCTTCATTATATGAAAATATAATTTATCATCGAATGATATGCCTACCTCTAGTCCGTTTATTCCTAACATGACCTCTCATATCCCTGTGCAAACTGTCGTTACTTCATTTTTTATTCAACCGACTATTTTGACACAACCATTACCTTCATTCCAAACTACAATCCCAGTGCAACCGACAATTTTAGTTTATACGTCTGTAAGTTCCTCAATTCCCCCATCAAGTGGACAAAATGGGCACCTCATTCATAGCATGGGGGGAAATGTCCAAATATCCCTCTTGTCTCAAGTGGAACCCATATGAGTGGATCAAAACCTCACATGGTTGGAGTGAGTCAACTTGTTAGTGGTATTGATAATCCCACTAAATCATCTATTCCAGTTGGAGTAAGTAATTTCCAATATCAACAGCCTTATTCGGCCCAGATACCCCACCAACAGTATTATGTTCCATATGGTTCACAAGCACCTCAAAATCCACCTTATATTCCAAAAGTAGGTCCTCATATGAAACCTGGACAAAATCCTATTCCCGGTGCATATGGTCAATTCCCAGCTAGAACTTATTAGTACCAACAAGGAATTCCTCAAGGAACTATTCAAAAACAATCTTTACAGAAGCAAGGGAAACCTTTACAATTGTAGGGTCAACCTTTGCAGCAGTTTCAAAAACCTTTGGATCAAAAATGATAGTTTTTCCAACAACTGAATTAACCCTTGTATCTATAAGGGCAACCATTGTAGTAGCAAGGTCATCCCTTGCAGCAAAAAAATCAACCTTTATATCAACAAGGTCAACCCCTACAGCAGCAGGGGTAGCAATTTTATCACCTAGGTCAGCAGTTACAATAACAACCTTATAATCCATATTCCAAGCAAAATGTTTACCCACCTTATGGTTCTCAATGGCCTATGGCAAGTCAGTATCAACCTTACGCTCATCAAATCCCACCTTTGTGGGGAAAAAATACACCTTATGGTCAGGGTAACCCTTAGTGGGGGGAAATCAAGCTCCTTCTGGTCAAAATCCACCACTTTGGGGGAAAAACCTTTACCAACAAGGATGGAGTCCATAAACTGGGCCTTATCAAAGGCCTTACATGCCTTTCAACCCGCAATTTCCATTCCTAGCGATGTTGGAACCATCAAATGTCTCAATGCTCACTAATGATCCAATTCTTTGTTCGCCTTATTGGCCTTCAACTCCCACTAAAATTCCTAGCGATTGCCAAAAATTCGAAGGAAAAGTCAAAGAAGACCCCCAGGCCCATGTGATGACTTATCACTTATGGTGTTCATCCAATTCCTACATTGACGACTATGTTCATCTACGCCTCTTTCAAAGAACCTTGTCTGGTGTTGCCACGAAATGGTACATTGAATTACCTTGAGGTACCTATTCAGACTTCAATTCTTTGGCCACGGCCTTCCTCACTCACTTCTAGTTACTAGTTCATTATGAAACTGGTACCCATTTTCTTACACCTAAGAAATAGGATATTGCTACTCACATATCCAATCATGTCCATGAATGGAGACGTCGGCATCACCTCATCAAGTTTGAAATATCATATGAGTTGTTAACTAAATGGTTTACAAAATCATTAGTCAACAAAATTGCTACAGACATAACAATGGGAGGTTGTGTCACTGAATATCAAGCCATTTCCCGTGCCCAGTATTTAGATTTTGTTTATTCCCAATCTAGCACGTTATACGATATCTTTCCTGATGCTTCGAGGCCATCTACGGATCTAGCATCTTGGAATTCTCTGGATGTACCACCTATGGATGGCATTATTGGATCAGTATCTCAAACTTCCAATAAAGCTTCTTTGAATACTGCATCCAATCATCCTTCAAAACCCTCTTCGAATCCTAGTAACACCTATGAGTTTAATGTCATTCATTCCATCGTAGTAGACAAAGCCTCAAAAGGTAAAAAGAAGGGTAAAGGAAAAGAAAAATCTAATACCCCTAAACAGGATCCTCCTAAACCATCTGCTAATGATGTCTTCGAATGTAAGCCCTAGTATCATTGCCTCATTTGTGAGGAAGATCACTATACCAAGGATTTCCCCCATCGTGCAGAAGTTAATCGCTTATTGAAAGGGACACCGGCTGTACTGAAAGAGACATTTCCATCCAAGCAGAACCAATTGGTAGAACAACCACAATCCTCTGCCTCTATAGGTTCTTAGGTTTACATGAGTGGAACAGTGCCTATTTTTTCTACCACCTGGTCAAAAGATTATCAAAATCCTCAAAACCAGACAATGGAAAAGTAAGCCATTGATGCACCTTCTACTTCCGCTCCACCTAGATATGGTCCTCTTCATATCAAGATACCTAATAATGAATCTGTCATCTAACCGCCTCCTAAGGGTGTGCTTCAGAAGTCATCTTATAATCTGAATGCTAGAGTTGTTCAACATTACAGTATTGTCAAAGATCAGGCTCAAGCACCTTCAGCGATGTCTGCCTTGGAAGTTTTCCAAACTTGTCCAACACAGTGTAAATCATTATTATCTTCTAAAGGAGGAATTGATCCACAGATTCGAATTTGATCACTTTTGATATGGAAAATCATGTTCCTCGTCTTCTCCATCAAATTGCATTTTTAATCCAAGTCATTATATAAGGGAAGACGATTCATTGGACTATAATTGATGAGGGTGCTTCCACCTGCATCATGTACGTTTCATGTCGAAAAGCCATCAACTCTCCACCTCTCAATCAATCTCCAAACACCTTAGAAACCTTTGATGGCAAAGTATCCCATCCTTATGGTATTCTCACAAGTTTTCCCATCACTTTAGAAGGGAAAATTGTTGAATTCGTAGAGAAGTCGTAAATGCAAATATGAATTACAACCTTCTACTTGGAAGAAGTTGGCCTCATGCCATGTTTTGTGTGGTTTCCTCTTTGTTTCATGTGCTCCATTTCCTCATGAAGGAAAAATCATCACCATCTATCAACTGGTCGTTTTCTCTTCCAGTTCTTCAAATGGAAATGTCCCGTATGTGGGAAATACCGATATTCCCTCTGAGAACGTGGGGGCAGGTCTTTCCAAATATTCTTCTTTAATGGGAACTTTTTCTCTCCCACCTCCGCATGTCGCCTCGGTCAACATGATCTCAAACTCAAATGATCCATGGATCATCCCTACTTCGGATCAGGTTGATTCATTCGGTGATGCCATGCCATTAAGTCCTTTAGAACAAGCTTATCAAGAAGTTATTTGGCTTCAGTGTCTGTTTATGAAAGTAATACTACTCTCAATATGCAACTGGACACATATTCGTAATTTCCTTGGCTTCATTCTTGGGATTCTCCGGATCCCTTGAACGAGATAATTCCCACCGATGACAGTATTGTTTAGGTCATGTCTCTTGACAAAACTCCCTCGAATGATGCTCATCATCGTTCCTCGTTTCTTCCAAGTCTTAGTGAGATTTCTTTGTGCCTTGAGACTTTTGTTTCTCATAAGCTGGCGCATAAAATTCAAACACTTGTTTTGGTGCAAAAAGTTCTATCCAAAGGTAATATGGGAAATATTATTGCTACTTTTCCCATTGACATTTCAGTCCAACCTGAACTTGTCAAAATATTTCAACTAGGGACATATTTTTCTCGCCATGAGATTAATATTTTCTCGCATCATTTTACGAGATCTTCTCACCAATTCTTTACCATTTTCCCATTATCGCAATGGGGTATTCATCCTATGATTCATAACCCTCACTTGCCCGGGGGGCATGGGGGCATGGTCATTTATGTGTTTTATTCCACTATTTAGCTGAGTTAATGCTTACACGTTATGCCAACGGTGAAACTTTGGTTTCATTCTTTGTTGATTGATTACCCGAGTCCAAAAATGGGCTCCATCTGAAATTTTTTATGCATGATCATCCGTGTAGATACTTTTCTACATTAGTGTGCATTTTGATTTTTTGGTGTGATTGTTTGCTTTGCAGACATTTTTCCTCTACTTACCTTGTGTTCCACTTGGTTCGTAGATGTCGTCAAACCATTATGTTGGTTTTGCTAATGGTGCTTTCCGTAGCACATGGAACTTATCTTCCACAGCTTGGGCACTCTTCGCCCCTAATGGTGAGTTGATCAATTTAAAAGGTATTTTCCTAGGACGAAAAACTAATAATATTGTCGAATACCATGCAGTTATTGAACTGTTATTAGAAGCAGTTGCTCTTGGAATAAGAAATTTGGTTGTTAAGTTAGATTCACAACTCATTGTGCTACAATTAAATGGTCATTGTTCAGTAATAAATCCACAAATTTTGCGCATGTACTTACGTGTTCAATTACTGGAAAGAAACTTTGATTACATTACATATCAACACAATCCATGAAATTTGAATACGTTAATAGATGCATTGGAAAACACGCATATATATATATATATACATACATACATATATACATACATACATACATACATACATACATATATATATATATATATATATATATATATATATATATATATATATATATATATAGATATAGATATCGAGTTTGTCAAAATTTGTTATATCAAAATCTCAAAAAATAGTGTTCTGAGACACATGGCTTTAAAAGCCTACAACAATACAGATAATATGACTAGGAATATGCTATTCACCCACATGATTCTCATGATAGAATGAGACAACTATAATCACTCATCTATAGTAGCATACTCTAGAATCCCTGAGTAAGGACTTCTAGGTTTCGCTCCATCTCCACTACAAGGTCCACTCCTTCCTCATACAGAGCATCTTCCTCTAGTTGGTGTGCTACTCACTGAGCTATTAAAGACATTCCTGGAGGTCTTTTCAGTCCCACATCTGTAAATTTATCATAAGTAAACTCTCAAATACACTTCGAAAAAACCATAAAACTTGAAAATTTTCAAAAAACAAGTTTTTACCCGCATCAGTCCATTGTGCACCAAGTGGTATAGGAAGATCTGGGTCTCCTCTGAAGTTTGTGCCCGCGTAGGCATAGTCATCTACCACGATTAGTTGTTGGCGTAACCAACCAAAGAACGTTGGAGGGAAATGTATCTATTGACCTCCTCCACCTTGAGGCATAATCTCACTCCATCTCTTGAAGCTGGATCGTCCACCTCTACCCATTAGTAACGAAACAGAGGCACATGCTCCAAGAAGAATGTGACTAAGATTGATTCAAACCCCAACTACTTCAAACAACCTGTTTTGCATTTGGTTGGCTATCTTTTCATGTTAACCAGCACTCCTTCGCACCAATTGAATACAGTTTGAGTAAGACAATCCACTGCATATTAGAACTAAGATTTTGTTGCCTCATGCAACACTTGAGCCCCAGCTACATGGGCCATGGTATGTAGAATATTCCTCAAGGGTAGGTTGTCGATGGTTGATACCTTAACCTTTCCACTCATGGTTGTTTCTGCATCTGGGAAATGCCTTTTTATCAGTGTATTAGAGCTCTCTCCTCCAAAACAAGCTCGAGAGAGTTGGACCCTGTCTTCTCTCCTAGACAGTCCAGTGATGAAGTAGATGTTAGATACTTCTAGTTCCTGTTCTTGATCTACAATAATGAATATCTCATGACCGTCATCCCATAATCCTATGATATACTCTAGCAACTCATTCTGAGCTCTGAGTCTCAAGGTTTGAAAGAACTTAAGCAATCCACAGTCCCTCAAAGCATTAACACATGCTTCGCTTTGGGCAGCTTGGTGGTATTCCGGCTCATGGCCTCTCTCTTTCCATTTGATGGCCATATCTATTGAAATATCTTCAAATACTCCATAAACAATATTTAGAATACTTTCAATGAATTAAAATTTTGAAAAAACCGATTAAGACAGAGTATTTCTCATTTTATTTTTTGCTCTGTGCCCAACACAACTGTTCGAATTGTTTCCACGCTGGCAACACGAGGGTCTTTTGGGCTAAGGGGTGATTAGCATGGATCTGATGATCAGACCCGCATTGATCACCCCCAATAATAAAAACAAAAAACCCTCCTCTTAAACAATCAAAACTTCTATGAAATGGCAAAAAACGGTATAAACAGTGAGAGAAAGGGAAGAGCTCTTACCTGCAATTGATGGCTTGCGAAATGGTGCCTTAGATCTGCCACACTGCTTGCTTGAAGAATCAAAGAAAACAGGGTAAAATGCACTCTCCAAATTACTCAAAGTGAAATGGTAAAATATTTTTTACTTTTTTATCTATTTATAAGTTTTCAAATACATTTTTAACAATATTTCATTATTTTTCTTGATATCGATGATGTGTGGTTGTATTTGTGCAGTTACAAAATCTGTTGGTGGTAACCATTCTTGACTGATTCAACAAGTTTTGTTTTATCTTTTTTTCAGACTCATTAAAAATAAACAAAAAAGGAACCCCCTTAGAGTCATCTTTAAACTCTTTTCTGACTCTTGAAAGATGAAAATATCACCGAGTACTTTTCTTTTAAAACTCATTAAATTAAATGAATTGACATCATCTCAGTATACGTTTACCCCTTTTTGGGTTGGGATTGACTATTTACAAAAAAGGAACACCTTGGTCGACATGGTCAAGATGTTCTCTCAAATATTGTTTTCTGCCTTTTCAAGTTCGAGAGACAAATTATGAAAAGGGACCTGATGGAGTTTTCTTTTTCCATTTCTTTTTCAAACTCTCTGAACATGAAAAATGTGTTGATTTTCACCTCCATCGGACTCGTAAAACTTAGATGACGTAGGACTTGTCACCATGACGAGATCGGGTTTCTCCTTCCTAGGACTCGTAAAACTTACTAGGATGGATTCAATCAAAGAATGAACTTATATGGCAAGCATATGCTATCCCTTCAAGCTTGTGATTAAAAATAATTGGGGTACTCACTAGAAATAGTGGGGAAAAAATGAAAGTGAATAATCTCTTGTACAGGAAGCATGTCGCTCTTGAACATGACACTCATCTATTTCTCGTGTCGAGTTTGGGATATCCTCACTTAGTCACTTCTCCTTCCAGGTTTGGGTGATCCATTTTGTCTCTCACCTAACTATTCCACTTTGTTTTCATGACCCTTCGTCCTATGTTGAGTCAAATGCTGCCACACTCTAGAGTTGTGTCACTGATATGTTCAAAAGAATTCCTATCTATAGTTTACTACCTATACATTGTCTTACCTTTTTCCGGAGTCCTAGATCACACTCATTTATTCCACTTTGTCGATGATGAGGGAATCATTATGGCCCTCCTTCGATGGGTTATTTCATGTCGACTTCATCTCATTATCCAGGAAGATGACTTAGAAACTCCCTTTCAGTACCTTAAAGCTTGCATGCCTTAATGACAAGTTCTTCACATTCGATAACAGTTTTCATCATTGGCCAGTAATTAGGTGGTTTTCTAGGATGTTCGACTTTGACACATTCATCCACATGTTAGAATTCATACTTTGATCGGGTTGGGATGGAGCGTAAGACCTTGAGTTTTGTCTGATATAACTTAGGTTGTATGTATTATTGATGATTGTATACATGTTTCCTCTATACGGATGGCTTTGACCATACCATGGGACCTTACAACTATGATGATGATGATCTTTCTATATCGACTGGCTGCATTCATACTGTGGATCTTAGACTTCCAGATGATCCTTTTTCATTGATGGTTGCACCCATACCGAGGATCTCTTCACATGGTCCTTTCTATTCAGATAGATACTTCCATATCGTGGATTCATGTTTTTTTATATATGACATAGGTATCAAATATGTATATGTATATACGTCCTTGATTTCCAAGTCTCCTGAAGGTGTTTGTTCTAGTCCTTGCAATAGCTCGTAAAGCATCTCAACCATCACTCCCTAATCTTCCTTCATGCTTTAGGGGGCATCTGTTACACAATATTTTGTCACACCTTCTGCACTTACCTATGTCATACCCTGGAGTGCCAAAAACTTGACAACTATGCAGTGTTCCCATCCTGATATGCAGTCTAGATCCTCCTTGAAGAACTAATGAAAAGTTTGGGCTTTTCATGAGAAAATTGAGCTCAAAGCTCTAATTTTTGGGTCAGCGTGACTATGAAAATGCCCACTCGTGCTGATGGCAGGTTGCACCATACGAGCCTCGCGTTGCCAACGTAGATTTGGCCTGGATACTCATGTCGATCCCTAAAAGGTAAGTTTTCCCAAATGGGAGGAGAAGTTTCATGATCTAGAGACTTCCATAATGATGAGTTGGATGATGTTCGTTGTGGATGTGGTTGAATTCTCCCAGTGTTACCCTTTGATCTTATCCCTATGAGCTTCCTCCTTGATATGAGGACCTTCCCCTATATTTGGTGGGATCCTAACTCCCTCTCCTTTCCATATATTCATTCTCATCTATTCCCAAATGGTTGGTCTTTGATTATTCGCACCCTTAGGCTGAGATAGTGCCTATATGCTATTCACTTTGGCTTGGAGAAGGATTTCTTGGAGAGCTTGAGCATGGACTTGGACATTCACTCAAGGAGAACTACTAACATAAAGGCCTAGGCTTTATGCTTCCTCTTTTTTTTATTAATATATACAATTGTTGGTTCACTTTCCATAAATTCTTGTGTCAATACTTCATTTATCTTAATGATCCTTGATCTATTAAGTGGATTACATTTGATTATGCTTATTGCACTTTTATGATTTGTTGTGCTTTTGGCCTCTTGTGCATGTATTCAAACGCTATGAGCAGTGAGGACTGAGCCTGAGGAGCAATCAATCAAGATCTTAAACAAAGGGGTGCATTATAGTATCAGAGCAAGCTAGGTCTCCTTCCTCTTCTCTTATTTCATTTGTAATCTAGGAAAGTGTCTTGTGGATTGTTTCATTTGTTTCTAGACCCACTCATTGGGCTAGAGGGAACATTTTTGTCTGCAGAGAGGATCTACCTACTCAACAAGCAGAGAACAAATAAGAAACAAGATAAGAATCCTAGGAACCATGTTGAACCATAACTATAAGCCTAACCCGTAAGAGACAGAGAAGAAGAATCAGAACAACAAAAGATGGAGACGGAGAGCGCCACAATTATGTCCTTGTTGCTACCATATTTACCACCCAAGAAACCCAATGAAAATCCAATCAAAGACTCCAAGGATATGAAGTATGGCACATTTACACCATTGATACGAGAGAAAATACCATTTGAAGGAGAACTTCTCGGAAAAATCCCACAGTTGAAGTTCGAGGACTACGACTTCAAAAAATGTAACAAATACATGCAGTTCGCACCAAGAAGGTACCTAAAGCAGGTCCATTACCCAGAGAGAAAAGTGACAATATTGGAACCACATCAGTGGGTGAAAGGGTTGGAGAAACTAGGCTTATTGAACATGTTGAACATGCCCCTTTGGTAGAAGTACACATAACACAACCTACGTCAGACAATTTCTCGTGCTAGTGCATGACAAATGCCTCTAGATTGGAAAGAGGATCCCCATTGATGAGATGCTAATATGGTGGATTACCAGGTTTCCATACCAAGGAAGGGACCCCACTGAAGAGTTCATGGGTAAGGATTAGGGAAAAACGATAGTGCAAAACATGAAGGAGAAGTTTGGCTTGGTCAAGAAAATGTGAGGCTACAACATAAATTTGATTAGTGATCAAAGAGTATGCTTCACCGTGCATATCTTAGCTAGGAATATTATACGAAAATGCCAAGCCAATGAATTCCCCATAGCAGTTGTTTCCCTAGCTGCACAATGCAACAACAAGGTCCAGTATAACTAGGTCAGATATCTATGTAGAAAATTCCTGGAAGATTGTTGGGAGGCTCAGGAGGAAGGTAAGACATTCATTACACATGTCTAATTTTGATCATAGCATTGTTGGAATGGAATGTGTTGTATGATTCACAGTTTCCTCTGATAGAAGTAGACATGTGTGAAGTCGTACGGTATGCCTCACTCTGGTATACCAAGGGGACATTGCGAGCACATGAGAACACAATTTTTTTTGTCTAGTATCATGTGGATTTACATATGTTGGTAAGTCAACACCCTAGACTATCACCAAGCTTGTACCATCAATATAAGTTTGTTGCAAAGTTCAAAGAAGTCTTTCATAGGATCTATATACAGGCTTGAAAGGATACAATGAATATATGGCATCCTCTACCATACTTAGTCACCGAAGATGATCTTGTGACATTAATACAACAGTGGCCCATAGAATGGATGATTGTGATGGAGAAAGATGGAGGAGATAGTGAAACAGAGAAGGAAACTTCGCCTCATGGGGAACGAAGTGAAACAGATAAAAACAAGGATAAATAGGAGTAAGAACAAGAGCAAGAGCATGACGAAGAGAATACTAAGGAGCAGATAGAGACAGAAAAAGGAAAGAGGAAGATGCAGAGCGGAAATTCACCGAGCAATAGAAAGAAGTAGAAAGAATACAAATCAAAGGGTGTAATGCCACTAGTCCTTACTAATGGGGACCCAAATGAAATTGGGGAGAAAATTCAAGAAGTCACAGTGGAGTCATGGAAAAAAATAGAGGATCTCTATGATGCACTCCTGACACGTGTCGAATAGAGTATTGCAGAATTGAAAATATTGGTGCAAACATTCATACAACTAGTGCAGATAGGCCAAGGACTCCAACCAGAAAGACTAATAGAGATGACATTTGGGATGAGGATAATGCAGATACCTACTGGAGCTTTGCAGTTAGACTCCACCAAAGTAAAGCAATAGGAAAAAGGTTGGGATCATGTCAATATGAACATTGCAGTGCTGCTCATTCCGGCATTACATGACCTACACCAAGGCATCATAAATGAGCTAAAAAAGCGCGAACAATGCAACTCACAGTATTCATGTAGAACAAGAGTGCATTGTGTTGAAGAAATAGCTCAACCAAGCCATCAAGGATAAGGATTAGCAGAGCTGCAACAACAGAGATTAAAAGAGGTGATCGATCCACTTGCATGGAATTTCCAGACATGGATGTCTGCGAGGATGAATCAATAGAAGATAAGGCCATGAAGCTAGGCCTTTTAGTCAAGGAATCAAAGAAGAAGATCACATATGTGCAGTTTGAATATGAAATAAAAATTAGTGAGATGGAAATGAACTTGCAACCATGCACGCCACCAGAAGTGTGTGAAAAGAGGGAGATCAACCTAAAGACTATAGTGACAGGCATCTCTAAGGCAATGGCAAAGTGTGGAAAATTATTGGACGAGACCTTGCAGATTTGGACTTCGTTGTAGGAAGATTTGAACCTACAAAAGATAGAAGACCGCATCTAGAAGAAGAAGAAGAAACTAGAGGAGATTTGGGCAACTATGAAGACATTTCTAGTCTCACAGAAGCTCGCTAGAATTAGTGAAGGCAAGGCACTTCAAAAATATATAGAAGAACTCAGAAGGGAAGAGAAAATCTTGGTGAAGAGAAATAAATCATGGTAGGATGAGGCTCTCCAGCTATCGCAGGAAGTGTATGGGAAGCTCCAGGAGCTTCAACAAAAGGAAGGAGCAGTGTTGCAAAATACTAAAGGACTAGTGACAAAGGCACTACTGGAAGAAGTGTGCAGAGAAGAGAAGCAGGCAACATAGATACTACAACAATACAATGTCACCTACAATGACATCACAACAAAGATTCGAGGAAGAATATATGAGTGACTAGGGACGAGTCACATGTGAGTGTTGGGGGGCTATTGGGCGCAACCCAACGTGGCCCACGTTTTGGTCAAAAATCTAAATTTTAGAGAGCTGAGTGTGCGATACTGTGGAGCTATGTACTGCACGATGTTTTAGGGGCTTCGGGGTGGGTTGAAGTCCCTTCTTTTTGTAATGGGTTTGGGCAATAGTTGATTGTTTTTATGAGGACCACGGTATTTGGTCCATAGTATTTTGATGTACTCATTAATGTAATTAGTATATATAGGAGAAAATATTTAAGTTGAAGTAATGATGATATGGTACGAGCATAAGTAAATATATATGTGATATATGATTGGGTCTTGAAGGAAAGGTTTCGCCATTAAGTGTGCGGAGACCTAAAGTATGAAGCTGAGTGCACAGACACCTGCAGATGGGTGCACAGGTCAAGGAATTATACATTGTTTCAAATAATTAATATAAGAAGTATAGTTTTGATGGACATAAATTTTTTATGATTATTGTGTATCTTTTGCTTTCTATTTAGTATTTTGGTTATATTTTACTTCTGCGTAGTATTTTTTATGGTTTTTAATGACATGTTTAAGTAGGTAATCCAACACTACAAAGTAAAGAATAAAATTTTAAGTGAAAGTAGATTAAGAATTCCACAACCCATTATCCCACAAGACTGTAGAAACCTGGTTCTGCATCCTCCCATAGTCACTTTGGGTGAGACTGTGATTTTGTTTGTAGGTCATTGCCAGAAGGGTGAGTAATTTAGGGTTTTGTTGGTGTGCATTAAAATCTAAACCTACGTCAAGCCCAAACAAACCAACAAATGGTTCCAATGTTGTAGGCACTGGACTATAAACTACGTTGCAGAAAAGAGCTTTGACATAGGAAGGTTACTTTGCGACAGTCATGAGTATGTCGAAGTTCACAAGAACCATGACACAAGAAGGATTGTTTGCTACAATGAAAGGTGCATCGAAGTTTGTCAAAAATTTGAATGTGAAAAGGAAACTTGCCATTGGAGGAGCAAAAAATTGCATTTATGGAGATAGGTTGGCAAGGATCTAGGGATATATATGTAGTTAATAAAAAAAATTCAAGAAATATCTAAGATAATGATGAGGTAAGAAGATCAGAAGTGCTATAAAAGGCTATGTCCCACCAATATTTTAACACTTGTTGTCTGAGAGCTCAAAAATTGCTAAGTATTGAGAAATTGCAGAAGTTGTTCTACTACATGAACACTGAAGAGCTCATCCACATATTAAAAGAGAGATGTATAGAGGAAATTATGGAAGCTACAACACCATCTTGTACTCCTGTAGCATCGCCCCTCACGTAGTGAAGATTGTCAAGGAAGAAACTGACTTAGGAGTAGAGAACAAAGAAGAAGCAAGATAAGAAGCCTAAGAACCTTGTTGAACCATAGCTAGAAGCCCAACCGGTAAGAGACAACGAAGAAGAACAAGAACAAGAATAGATGGAGATAGAGAGTGTAGCGATTCCGTCCCCACTGCTGCCATATTTACCACCCAGGAAACCTAAGTCCAAACCAGTCAAAAACTCCAAGGATGTGAAGTATGGCACATTTACACCATTACTACCTAAGAAAATACCATTCGAAGGGGAATTTCTTGAAAAAATCTCATAGTTGAAGTTTGAGGACTATGACTTCAATGACCATAATAAATACCCACATTTTGCACCAAGCAGGTACCTAAACTAGGTCCATTACCTAGACAACAGAGTGACAATATTAGAACCACATGAGTGGGCAAAAGGGTTGATCTGATTCTCACCCTATGAGTGACCTCAGTTTAAGATTTAATAAACAAAGGTATTACAGACTCATGTGTTGGCGTGTGTTCCGTGTAATTGAAACAACGGATCGATCAGATTGCCAATACACAGACATTCTAAATGGAAAGACAGCAGAGAAATACAGTAAGCAATACAAAGACACATACAGTTTTTAATAAGGAGTTCACCCTAGTCTCCAGGGCTACGTCTCTGGTCTAGCTTCAGTGGTGGCCTTGTTTTATTGTGTCTTTAAGAAGAGAATTAAAAATGCACGGACTCAATATGAGTTCTCCTGATAGCAAATTTTGCTTGGCAGGGTGGTTCTTGGATTCCCCAAGCCACTCAGAATTCACAGACTCCCTTTCTTCCTGCCAGCTCTGTGACCTTTTGTCTACAGTGGAAAGAGCCAACTGTGATGCTCAATCTGGATAGATTCCTCTATGGGAAGGCTTGATTCTTCAAGCTCTTTGGTGCTCGATGCTGCCTATGGTCAGCTCGGCCCTTTGTCCCCTCTACTTCGCTTTACTGCTCTCTGTGCTCAGTCCTCCTCTCAGGGTTCACTGTTCACTGCCTCTCTTGGTTTCTTAGACTCTTCGATCTGAATCTCTCTTCTGATCTCTCGCTCACTGTCTTTGCTCATGGCTTTAGCCATTCGACCTCCATGCCTGTTCGTTTCCTCTCCTTCCTGCGTCGATTCGCCTGTCGCTTGTGTGCTTGGAATTCCATGTTCGGCATCAGCATAATGCTAGGAAGTAGCCACGTGTCTTCATCAGAACTACGCCATCCCGCTGACCAATTTGTTGTTTTCTCCACCGTGGCGGTCAACGAATTCCAAATCCTCTTAAAACATGGCTTAATCCCCTGTCAATTCCACTCTGTCTATCGGGCGCAATCTCAGCCATCCGATCTAGGCTCCTCCAGATCCAACATCATTCGCACGTCTAGCGCGGTTGACTTGCTCGACCGATAACGCGCAATCACAACAGTTTTTCTCTCTCCTTCGTTGCCATGCGTTGATCGCTGATTGTGACCACTCCACTTTCTCCAAAACTGCTTACTGTTCAAGGGCGTCCCGATCAAACCGCTGGTTTCCAGGCTGTGGGTCCCACCATCGTACGTTGGTACTTTTTACCTTTTTACACCCGCAGTCCCCTGGCTCCCAACGTGACCAAGCACTTAAGCTCTACCATTTCGGCTGGCCTCCCAACTCAAAAGCTTTTGGACCACCAAAAGTTGGTTTTCTTCAAGCATCGACTAAGTGAGGAAACTGTTGTCTCACTTGTCCAGCCTCAAACCACTTTACATTGCTCGGTTTTGAACCTTTAAGCCCAATCCTGAGATATTCTACCTATCCACTATGCATCGTCCTTACCTTCCTATCCACCACTGTGTTTTCCTATAACTCATTAAGATATTCAAGTAGTAGGTCATCAACAGAAGGTAATTGACTCTGCTCTTCAGGGTCCTCAATCATGGATGGTTCAAACAACCTCAAACAGTCTGCATTTACGACTAAGTAGATGTGCATGTAAGCTGGCAGATCAAGGCGAAAAGCATTCTCACCAATCCTCTCAAGTATCTTGAAGGGTTCATACCTGATAGGTTTTAGCTTTTTACCTTCACCTTGCATCCTATCCTTATTGATATACAGCCAGACTTGGTTGATATACAGCCAGACTTGGTCTCCAACTTGAAAACTATGCTTCATCTGATGCTTATCATGCCTAGCCTTGTACTTGGCTTGGCTCTTTTCCAGTTGTTCCTATACTGCCTGGTGGATCTCCTGGATCTCTTCAATGAACCTAGTTGCCTTGTCCACATCACTGTGTCCATCAACCATGTTATCTTTACCAAAGACAAAATCCAAGGGAGACCTTGGTATGAAACCAAAGCAGGTCTCGAAAGGAAATCTCTGTGTAGAAGAGGTTTTGGCTCTATTGTAAGCATGCTACACATAACATAAGTGTTCATCCCAAAGCTTAGGATGCTTGCTGCAATATCCTCTCAGTAACTGAATCATTGTCCTGTTAACTACTTCTGTCCGGCCATCTGTTTGTGGATGAAAAGTTGTGCTTTTCTTTAATTTGGTGTCCATTAGTTCCCATAGACTAGACCAAAACTTTCCCACAAATCGGGTGTCTCGATCAGATATAATAGAAGTGGGTAATCCAAAATGAACCCATACATGTTCAAAGAACAATTTTGTTGTTTGTTCAACTGTAATCTGTTTGTAGGGTATCAAAATACACATTTTGCTGAACCTATCCACAACGACATATAGATAGTCATGACCTTTCCTAGATTCAGGCAGTCCTCCCATAAAATCCATGGAAATACTTTCCCAAGGGTGAGAAGGAACTAGCAAGGGAGTGTATAAACCTAGTTTTCTATTGTTGGGCTTGCTTTTAGCACACATATTAGACCCCTTTACATATCTAGAAACTGTCTCACTCATTTTCGGCCAGTAGCAGAACCTTTGTAGCTGTGCAACTATTTTACTTATTCCAAAATGACTTGATATCAAAGAAGTGTGTGCTTCCCTAATTATATTTACTCTCTCAGTTTGTGGAATGCAGAGTTTCCCACAATGATATAAGAGTCGGTCCTTCACATGATAGTCCAATTCTTCTACTCTTTTGCCTTGACTCAAAGTTGCATACACATCTTTAAAGTCCATGTCTTGAGCATACTGTTCTATGTAGCTTTCATGCAGCACAGAATTATGCTTAAGTATGGTAGATGCATTTATAACGGGTCTAGATAACATATCTGCAACCTTGTTATGTATGCCCTTTTTATATCTGATGACTAAATGAAATTGTTGTAGAAAACCCATCCATCTGTAATGTCTTGATTGTTGCAACTTAGTTTGATCAGTGTGTATTATTGTCTCTTTTCCCATTAAGTAATGTTTCCACTTTTTCACACTCTGAACTAAGGCATACAATTCTTTATCATAGGTAGGATAGTTAACTATTGCAGGATTAAAAGTCTCAGAATGATAACATGTGGGTTTACCATGTTGTGTCAACACTGCTCCCATGGCATAGTCATTGGCATCAGTTTGGATCTCAAATGGCCTTTGTAGATCTGGTAGTGCTAGTACAGGTGTTGTACTAATTTTGTCTTTCAAGGTGTCGAAGGCTTTCTGCTATTTGCCTCCCCACTTAAACACCTTGTTCAATCCTGTCAAAGCATGTAAGGGAGCTACAATTGAGGAAAAATTTGAAATGAATTTCCTCCAATATTTGTGGTTGCTTCTAAGAAGCTTCTCACTTCTGTAGCAGCTTGGGTTAGGCCAGTTTTATAATGGACTGCCACTTAGAGGGATCTAATTTTCAATTCCACCTCCCCCTTACTATTATGACCCAAAAAACTTTAGAGGGTTTTGCCAAATTCACATTTAGAGAGTTTTAACATAAATGTTTTCTCTTTTCAAAACATTAATGTTCTACTTAACATGCTTTAAATTCTCCCACGTTTTCACTAAAATCAGAATGTCATCCAGATACACAATACAAAATCATCAAGAAAAGGTTTGAGTACATCATTCATTAATCTCTTATAAGTAGCAGGGCATTGTCAAGCCAAAAGGCATAACCAACCATTCATACAATCCTTGCTTTGTTTTGAAAGCAGTCTTCCATGCATCTTGCTCTGCAACTCTGACCTGATGGTATCCACTGCACAAATCCAGCTTGGTGAAATAAACAGCTTCCTTCAATTGATCTAAAAGATCATCTATGCGAGGAAGGGGATAACAGTTTTTTATTGTTATCTTATTCAGTGCTCGGTAATCAATGTGCATTCTCCATGAGCCATCTTTCTTTCTCACCAAAACAATTGGTGACCCTCATGGTGATGTGATAGGCCTGATGAACCCTTTCTCGAGCAACTCCTGCACCTGCTTCTTGATTTCAACATTCTCTAAAGCAGATAACCTGTACATCCCAATGTTAGGCAAAGGAACATCTTGCTGCAAAATAATAGCATGTACTATTCCCTTTTTGGGTGGCAGACCTTGGGGCTCTTGAAACAAGACATCATACTCTGAAACAATATTTTCTATATCAGCTTGCTGATCAGAATTAAAGCCCTCAAATACATTGGTTTTATCAGTTTTCCTTTCCTTTACAACCATTAGTAAGAACTGTTTGCATGAATTTACCATTCTTTTCATCTGTCCTGAGTTTATGAGAGTGTAATTATTCTTGAGCTTGTGAGCTCTTACAAAGTATTCGATTCCATCTTTGACAAGTAGATACTTGTTCTCAACTCTATAGAAAATAGCTTTCTATCATACAAGTAAGGACTTCCTAAAACAATTCCACATATATCCAAAGTAATTATGTCTAACTCAACCTCATCTACAAATGCTGACCAAAAAGAAAACTTGAGTTTTCACTGTCTAGTCACTTGTAGTTGTGCTTTATCATTCAACCATCCTAATGGGTATGGTTTCTTGTGAAGTGTAGTTGCTAATTCCAATTTCTTTACAATTGCTTCAGAAATTAGATTTACTTATGAGCCACTATCAAACAAAGTATCAATCTTTTGATTTTTGGAAACAACTCGAATATGGAAAAGCTCATGCCTTTTTCTCTCATGTTCTTCATCAATAACAAATTGAGCAGAATTACTAGTAGATGCTTCAAAATTCTTACCTTTTATACCTGTGGCTGCAATGGAGATCGAGTATGACCCCAAATCTTTCTAAATAGCTGCAGCAGTCTTCTTCTTCTTGCCCTTGGACTTCTTAGGCCTCAGCTCTAGATGTAGAATCCAACAGTGCTCATCATCATGCCCCTCCTTTTTACAGTGAGTGCATGAAGATTTGCCTTTTTATGTAGTGTTAGCCTTCCTTGCTTTCCACTTCTGCTTTCTTTTCTCCTTGCTCTTGCTTACTGTGGTTTGGGATGGTCCCCCAACTTCTGGATTCCCATTCTTTCCTCTAGCTTCTAGATGAGTAGCTTGTACAGATACCTCATCTATACTAGTGGGATTAAACATGAGTATGGTATGCCTCATGTAGCTGTGTAGACCACCAATGTACTTCAAGAGAGTTTCTGGTGAGTCTAATGAGATGCCCAACATCAATGCTCTCTTTCTGAATTCTTGAGTATACCCTTGCACACTTTTCCCTTTCAACTACAGAAGAGTTTGCCAACTCATCATGGCTTGTTGCATGTAAGCCAGTGGATAGAACTGCTTTCTGATGGCAGAGACAAAGTCACTCCAAACAGAGATGGTCTTCCCATGCTTCTTCACATCAGCTTGGGTTCTACCTTCCCACCAAACCAAGGCAGTGCCTCCTCGGCGTAGGCTTTCCAACTGAATCTTACTCTTGTCTGAGTCTATGTTCTGTACCCTGCAATACACATCAATTTGTCTTATCCATTTTTCCAACTTTTCAGCATTCAACTCTCCATCATATATAGGCAAATCAAATTTAACATCTAACTTAATCAAAGATGCTTTCTTATTATGCACAGGGCTACTAGGAGGTGTAGGAAAGCTTTCTTCTTTTCCCTTTCCTTTAGAGTGGTCATGAGAATGAGATTCATATTCTTCTTTATCTTGTTTAGAGCCCGATGAATCTTCATCCTTATGCTTTCTAAAGTGCCTATACTTTTATTCTACCATAGACTTCATAGCTAGGAAAATTTCTACGAACTAGGGCTCTAGCCCTGTAGAACCTTCTTCTGACATTGTCTTCCGAGAATAGACTCTCCCAATTTCAGGATTAGTTTCCACCAACTCTCCTTCTCCTAATTTGAGCTTTGATCTAGTGATCATTCACAGCTAAACCAACACAAGCTTGTCTAACCTTACAGCCTAGAGCTCTGATACCACTTGCTCTAATTCTCACCCTATGAGTGACCTCAGTTGAAGATTTAATAAACAAAGGTATTACAAACTCATGTGCTGGTGTGTGTTCCATGTAATTGAAACAACGGATTGATCAGATTGCCAACACACAGACATTCTAAATGGAAAGACAACATAGAAATATGGTAAGCAATACAAAGACACACACAGTTTTTAATAAGGAGTTCACCCTAGTCTCCAGGGCTATGTCTCCGGTCCAGCTTCAGTGGTGGCCTTGTTTTCTTGTGTCTTTAAGCAGAGAATTACAAATGCAGGGACTCAATATGAGTTCTCCTGATCCGGATTTAAACAGGAACGCAATAAAATACAGAGATAACCATATACACAAAGATGCAGCGGAAATAATAATTCATTTCATTAATGGAAAATACTGAAATATGCTTACAACCAGAAATGGAAATAAACCAGCTAGGGCGATGGAAGCTTATCTCTGAGAAGAGATGTGTGGCTACATGCCTCTGAACTGTGTTACAATGAGGCTCGAAGGCCTATTTATTGTTGAGAAAAAATGGAAAAACCCTTCACATTCCAAAACCTAACCCTGGAAGATGAAACGCCAAATTGTGGGCCCCGTTTTTGGGTAAGTTGGTACATCAACTTCCCGGGGTCGCGAATTGGTCTCTGTCTGAATGCAATCATCCCAAAACCTCTCCCATGTGGGAAGGGTCTCACGTGCACAAATCCCATCAGCAAAGTTTATCCATGAACGGGGGAGGCCATTCACTGCAATCTGCACCAACTCAGTGAGTGGAATGGCCTCTCCAATTGATGCCAACTCATCTCTCACATTAGTAATCTTTGTGAGATATCCAATTGCACTATCATTACCCATCTTAATGTTCTTCAGCTTCTCCTTCAAGACCATTTTCCAGTTCTCATTGGTACTCTGGTAGAGATTGAACAATGTTGTCCACATCTCATGGGCATTGCTCTTTCCTCTCACATGAGGAATACAATGGTCTTTGACTCCGTTTAGAATCAGCCTCTTACCCTTGTTGTTCTTTTTACTATACTCAGCGAACTGAGTAGCATCAGTAGGCACAACAACAGGTAACTGTGTGGTATACACCATGATATTTCAGACTTATGCCTCCTCAAAGATACTCTGCATTTTCTTCTTCCAAATGCTGTAATTTGTATGCCCATCCAGCCTATCCTCCACCTTCAATCCCAATGACATCCTGTTGTCCTAAAACTAAAAAATAGCACTGTTGTAGTAAAGATAAAACTGTTGTTTGTGAAAAATCAGCTTGCTGAAATTTTCTGAGTGAAAAATCAGCAGGCTGTAATTTTCCTCCTTGTTGTCCCAAACTGCACTTTAGCACTCAAGCTCTGATACCATGTAGAAATTTCTCATTTCCCACCCCGGTTTTCAGTTTCATCTTATTTCTCCCATATAGTTAAATGCCCTTTCCCATATCCATACATTCAACCACTGAAAAAATAAATAAATAAATAAATTTGCTGAAAACACAAATTCTTGTAATTTTACAGAACGCTGGAAAATGCAGAAATAAAAAATCAGCAGGTACAAACATTGATTTAACGCATTTGAACACAGTGATTTTTGGTCAATGTGACCCTGGAAAAACCCCCTACAACTCTTGCAGAAAACCAGTTCGAAAGCTCTTCTTTATTTCTGAAAATGTCTTTTTTACAGTGAGAAATATTCAGCAAAAAATCAGCAGACAAATTTACAACTTATCTCTTCTTTCTGTCGATGCAACCAGACTTTGTTGTCCACCTGAAACTTGTGTGGTACCCCTGTGCGTGAGGAGAAGTTGTTCCTGTGTTCTGTCATGACCATATCCCTTTGCTACTGCTGCTGCGTGGAGGAACCCTTTGTTGGGGTCATGGATGTAGCAACGATCTTCCCCTTACTTTGGGGGTGAACCAGACAGGAAATAAATTTCCTAGTCTGTGATATGAGCTTGCTGCCTTTCTTAGCAATGATCAAAGAGGCGGCGGTAGGTGGGGCTACCTCCGGTACCCGGTATAATGAATTATCCAAAGAAATAATGACAACATGAGGCCTTGACTCATACACAACATGTCACCTCCACAAGTATGGCTGGCCTAATAGTACATCACAAACATCCAGAGG
>APFE030356808.1:95155-108802 GCA_000404065.3 Pinus taeda | reverse complement strand
CATGTGACTGGTTGAAATATTTCCTTGGTTTAATTTCATTAGCATTAGGGTTTTAGGTGAAATTCCTAGGAGTTTTTCTTGTTGGGTTTGTTTTTCAATTTGGTTGTGTAGTGGCTCTGAGCTTAGAGGTGTAGGGACTTCAAATCACCTTAGTGTCTACCAGTCTTCTTGAGAGTCTGACCATTTTTGAAATCTCCCCTTGTTGAGAAATCCGCTTTGATTTTTCTCTTTACAAAACTTCGAAAAGCTTGTGATTGAAAGTTTGGATCTTCATTTTTAAAAAGGAAAACAAAATTGGTTGTTCTTGACTTATTTGTGATTCTGGACAAATTAGTCCTTGGTTTGCTTGTGACCAAGTAAAACATCCTCAAAAAGACTTTTTGTGAGCTTTTTACTTCAAATAGGGTTTCTTAGTTTGTAGATCTTAAGTTTGCTTTATATAGTTTTCTCAAAGATTTTCTTTAGTTATAGTTTTAAATGTTTTTTAACAAAAAATGAAAGGTCTCTTTTGAAAAAGTTTGTTCTTAGTAGCATTTGAGTTTTCGAATGAAAAGAGAAGATTCTTGTGGAAATAATTAGTTGTCTCGTTTTAGAGTGCATTGAAACGAATACTCTTCTTTTGATTTGATTGTTAAGAAAGATTTTTGTTTTCAAATATTTGCATCTTCCAACTCTTTCCTAGCTAGAACTTCATTGAAGAGAAAAGATTAGTTAGTCATCTTAAGTGCATTTTTGTAGTGATTTTGAGTCGAGTCTTTAGACCATAAGTTTCATCTCCATCACCTTTTGAATTAATCAAAAACCACTAAAACTCACGCTTAAAATAAAATCAATCTAGCAAATTTTTTGTTTCTAGGGCTCTGATACACCAGTATAGCTTAGGATATTATCTTGGAGTAGGGAGTAATTAACTCTCCAAGATAGTAAAACAAACAAGTAGGTTTATCTTGTGGTAGGAGAAATCCAATTGTTGCATCTATGCTCTGGGAAAGCTCCTCTTAAAGGAGAAGCACGAGATCGTGTCTGAACCAGTGTGGGAATCAATCCTTCCTCATTGGGAACGACGCCAGATATTCACGTATGACAAATGGTAAACCTTGGATTAACCATTGTCGAGGAGCCTGGGGTCACTTGTTGGTAAACCTTGGTTTATTTCGAGGAGCCTTCAAGGGGATTGAGCTTGCTACTATGACCTTGCGTGCATATCGGATCGTAGACTGTTCCCCGAGGTATATTTGTTTCTGTTGGTATCCTTGGTGACCATATTCTCTAGGATTCTTCCTAAGGTGATGGTGGTGGGAAGATCCCACTATACCTGGAGCAGACGTCGGCTAGACTCACTTGGATTTTCTGGGGGGTTCTCTTCACTCGAGACGGTTAAGTGGAGAAACTTGGTTTAGTCTATTCATTAAGTAGGTTTCTGGGGTAACTGTTCCAACCACTATTTCTGTATCGAACTCTGCGACATTGGATTTCATCACCAACTAGTGTTTTTGATCCGAAAAGTTACTGTTTGTGTGTGTTTGATCTCTTATATTCTTAGGCGTGTGATTCATTTTGATTGGTTCTTTAGAGACTTTAGGTGATTTTCATTGAGATTTTAATTTGTTTGCGTGTGAAGTAGTTAAAAGTCTTTAACTGTGGCTGAATTACCGAGACATTCCCGTAGACTTCGGGGCCAATCCCCTGAGTTTGTTAATGTGGATGATTTACTGAGGACTTCTCGTAGACTTCGGGGTCAACCTCCTGAAGATATACCAAGTCACTTTGAAGGCTTGCGAGTCCTCGTACCTCCCAGTAGTGGTAGAAGTGGATCACCTAAAGAAGGAGAACCTCCTTTGGTAGAATATTATGATTCTCAACCATTAGTAATTTCAAAAGTTACTGGTAGCATTGCGTCTACTAGTGATATAGGTGAAGAACCTGATGTATCTGAACCCAAATCTGAAGTTGCTCCTACTCCCGTATCAGAGTTTGTTTCTCCGACTCCTAGTGGTCCTAGTTCTCCTAGGGTAGAAACCGTAATTATCCAAGATCTTCCCGCTGGACTCATAGCGATCGAAGAGCTTGCTATTGCGGATATCGAAGAAAGCTTCCCTTTTTCGGATAATCGACCTATTTTAGAGTTTAGGGAGCATGAATCGATTTTTTATAGTCCGCCTAGGAGCACTGATTGGTACCGTTCACTGACCAATCTTTTGGAAAATCCGGAACTTAGTTTTACACCACCTCGCATTTTTATCACCCTTCACCTAGAGATCATTATCCTGCATTGAATATGTCTAGTCCATCATCCATGTATTCCCAATCTTCGGAAGCCTATTTATACGGCGGTCCTTCTGTTCCTGCTGGGTATTAGTCCATTTCTGGTACTTTTTCGGGAGCGTCTCCTCGTCCTATCCAACAAAAGTTGTTAACTAGAAGTAGTGGTACTAAACCGTTGAGTGCAGAAGAAATTCTGATGATGTCAGGTCAACCTCAAGGTGGTCAGTTATCGCTTTGGGGGTAACCTCAAGGTACTCAATATGTGCCTGGGGGGCAACCTCAGGGTACTCAGTATATGCCTGGGGGGCAGCCTCAAGGTACTCAATTTTCGCCCGGGGGACAACCTCAAGGACAGTACATACCTACGGGACAGTACGTTCCTCAAGGTCAACCCCAGACCCAATATGTACCCCAAGGTCAACCTCAGTATCAGTATGCACCCAAAAATCAACCTCAATATCAGTATGTACCTCAAGGTCAACCCCAGTATCAGTATGTGCCTCAGGTTTATCAACCCCAAGGTCAGTACCCATCTCAAGGTTACCAACCGCCTTCTGGTCAACCGTATTATCAACCTTACCCTCAACTCAGTTATGGTCCTCAGTATCCTCAAGGTCCATACCGCGGAAAGAATTTGGTGTGGAATCCATCTCAAAATCAGCAGGTCTTGCAACTGAATGTGCAGTCATCATCTCAACCTGGGCAACCTATGGTCACTGGTCTATCTCAGCAACCCGTCTAGTCCACCGTTCAAACTTCTGTACCTTCTGTAGTTTCTCAGGCTGGGCCTAGTATGCCTCGTACTCCGCCTCAAACGTCTTCTACAACTACTGCAACATCTTCTCCATCTACCCCACCTTCTTCTGGAGTATCAGCAGCTCTAGTTTCTACTGTTCCTGTATCTGCTCCTCAGACCTCTTTACCTCAGTCCGGATCTACGGTCCAGACTTCGGTCTAGATGCCTGTAGGAAGTACGGTTGTTACTTCTCAACCTCAATTTGTTCAACCTTCGTACCAGGGACAGTATCAACCTCAATATGGTCCTGCTGCGCAGCAACCAACCTATCAGTATCAACCGTACCCTGGGTATACATATCAACAACCTTTGCAAGCCCAGTATGGTCCGGTTAATCTTGGTTTTCCAGGAGGTCAAAATATCCCGAATGCGATTCCCATTCCTAGTTATCCTGGATATCCTCCTCCTGGGGCTCGTTTGCAGATCCCAAGTTTCAGGGACCCTAATCGTCAGTTACCATTCATTGCAACTTTGGATTTTCCTGACTCGACGTGCCTTACAAGCGATCCAATCAATTATCTTCCGTATTGGCCGCCGATGCCGCATAAGTTGCCCAGTGACATTCCAAAATTCGAAGGTAAACCTGGAGAGGACCCGTCTAACCATGTGATGACTTATCACCTCTGGTGTGCATCCAACTCCATTTCTGATGATTCTATTCGTTTACATTTGTTTCAACACACTCTAGTTGGTCTTGCGGCCAAATGGTATATCGAACTACCGCGAGCCACTTTTTATGATTTTAGTCAGTTAGCTACCTCGTTTTTAACTCATTTTCATTTGCCAGTCAGATATGACAATGGCAAGGAGTTATTAACTTCATTAAAGCAGTCGACATCCACTCACATCTCCGATCATATCCATGAATGGAGACGTCGGCGACGTTTAGTGAAGGTTTATATCCCGGATCAAATCTTAGCTGAGTGGATTGTAAAATCCTTATTGCCTAAGATCACTGAAGATGTAGCTAAAGCCGGAGTAGTTACTGAAGAGCAAGTCATTGCTCAGGCCCAGTACCTTGACTTAGTTTACACTCAGTCGGGTACGTTACATGAGAAGATCCCCAACCTACCTAGTCAAAATCAAATTATTGTTGCTCCTTCAAGGTCTCATGCCGCTGATGGTATGATTGGCATGATAAATACTAAAAGTAAGAAGAAATCTTCTAAGAATTCTTCTCCTATAATAACCTTGCCAGATTCCTCGACAGGAGAATCTTCCGCGGAACTTTCCGCTGATATTCACGTTGTAGAATCTTCTACAGCTAAACCTAAAAACTGTGGTAAGAAGAAAGGGAAGAAGAAGAATAAAGAGAAAAATCCAAAGGAGAAACCTGAAAAAGCGGAACCCTCTGAAGAAAAGCGCAAACCTCATTATCCGTGTCTCATTTGTGATGAAGACCATTATACGAGAGACTGCCCTCATTGGGCGGAGGTTGTAAAAATCGTCAAAGGTTCCCAAACTCCTACTGTCTTGAAGGATCCTTTTCCCGCTCAAGATAGTAAGATGATCGGTTCATCCTCTAGTGCCAATGAAGAACCCATCTTGATGATTTCTCATGTAAGGATTGTGACTCGATCGCAAGATTATGGTAGTAAAAGTCCTGTTGATGGAAAGGCAGCAGAATCTTCTCATTCCAATCCATCAACCTCAGCTCCTGGTTCCGATCTGCTATAGATCGAGAAGCCTAACCCGGACTTAGTAATCAAACCGCCCACTAAGGGTGTACTTCGGAGGTCTGCTTTCAATCCACATGTGAGAGCAGCTCAGAATTACAACATTGTTGAGGATTTAGCTGTTTCACCCTCAGCAATGTCGGCTTTGGAAGTGCTAATATCATGTCCAGCACAACGCAAATTACTTCTGTCAGCTATAGGAGCTATTGACATTTAGGACCCGAACCTAATAATCTTTGATCTAGAAAATAGTGCACCTCATCTCCCCCATCAAATCGCTGTCCAGATTCCAGTGATAGTCAAAAACAGACCTGTTCATAGGACTGTGATTGACGAGGGAGCTTCCACGTGCATTATGTCGATACAGTGTTGGAGATCGCTTGGTTCTCCTTCACTAAATCAATCCCCGACGATTCTTAAGGCCTTTGATGGCCGTGGTTTTCATGTTCGGCATTTTACAGGATCTACCTATAGGGGTTGAAGGAAAAACCGTTAATCTAGATGTGGAGGTGGTTGATGCCCCTCTAGATTACAACCTTCTCTGGGTCGTAGTTGGTCTTACGCTATGACAGTTGTTTTCTCATCGGTCTTTTGGCTCATCAAGTTTCCTCATAATGGAAAGATTGTAACTATAGACCAGTTGTCATACTTTTCATCCGACCCAGCCTCTGCTGAAAGTATTCAGCATGTTGGCAAAGCGACGATCCCTTATAGGGATGTTCGTGTAGGGTTAGTTAAAGATTCTGGTTTACTGGGTACTTTTCCTTTCCCTCCTATTAACGCATCGTCTTCTACTGCAACAATTCATATGATTTCATCAGGAACTATCGCTAATGATGATCCTTGGATCATTCCTTCTGAAACTGAGTTAGACTCATTTGGTACTCATATGCCTTTGAGTCAGTATGAATTTGCATATCAGACTGTGCAGTCACTTTCCAACCCAATATCAACCCAAATCGACTTAATGAACGAAGTCCATGAAGACTCATTTTCAACATCAACCTCAGAACTAGAACCGTTTTCCGAACTTGTTCAGTCAGATGAGCAAATTTGCGAAATCCTATGTGTTGATCAGTTACCATGGGAAGATCTGCATCACAGATCTTCGTTCTTACCCGAGAGCGATCGTTTTGAAAATGATTTTTCATCCATCTTTACAGCTGAATATGTTAAGGACGCTCAGAATCCAATGAAACATCCTGACTCTGAGTTAAATTTGGGAAATATTTCTAAAACCATTCCCCTTGACATTTCAGTTAAACCTGGAAAAATTGAAAACGTTCATATAGGTGCCTCTTGTACAGACGATGAAATCAAAACATACAAGGCCCTATTTCAAGAATTTTGCGACGTGTTTGCCTGGTCCTATGAGGAAATGCCAGGAATCGATCTAGCAATCGTAATTCATGAAATTAAAACCTACCCGGACGCTAAACCCGTTCGGAAACGTTTGCGTCAGATACACCAGAGAAAAGCTGTTGCGATTAAAGAAGAAGTTGAAAAACTGTTGAAAGTAGGTTTCATTTATCCGATCCCGCTAACAGATTGGGTATCGAATATTGTTCCCGTGAATAAAAAGCAAGGGACAATAAGAATCTGTATCGACTATAGGTATATTAATCGAGCATGTCCAAAGGAAAATTACCCTACACCCTATATCGATCAAATTATTGATGATTGTGCCGACAGTGAAATTTTCTCCTTTATGGATGGTTTTTCGGGCTATAATCAAATCAATATTCTGCCTGCCAATCAACCAAAAATGGAATTCATTTGTCCATGGGGAACATTTGCTTATTGCAAGTTACCTTTTGGCCTTAAGAATGCCGGTGCAACTTTTCAACGGGCTATGTCTTACGCTTTTCATGATATAAAACACATTGTGCAGCCTTATCTTGATGACTTGCCTGCTCATTCTTTACATAGAGCTGATCACCTCGTCCATTTACGAGCAATCTTCATGCGGTGTAGGAACTATCGAATTCGGTTGAATCCTCACAAGTGCGTGTTTTGCATTGAAACGGGTCGATTACTAGGATTTGTAGTTTCGAAAGCCGACATTCGTGTCGATCCTCCGAAGGTCGAAGCTATCATCAAATTGCCTCCTCCTTCGAGTCTTCGCCAACTCCAAAGTTTGCAAGGGAAAGCGAACTTTTTACGTCGATTTATCCTGAACTACGCCGAGATTACAAAGGGTTTTATCCGGTTGTTGAAACAAAGTGCTTCATTCTTTTGGGATGAGATAGCTGAGAAATATTTCGATGCTTTGAAACATGCGTTGACCCATGCACCGCTGTTACATCCTCTCAACTACAACCAGGACTATTACTTGTATCTCTCCGCTTCCTATTCCACCATTGGAATGGTGTTAGTTTAGGAAGATGAATTCGATACGGAACATGTGATATATTACCTTAGTCGCACGTTGAATCCAACTGAGCTAAAATACTCACATGTGGAGAAATTGGCGTTGGCAGCTGTTCAAGCTGTCCAACGATTTCGTCATTACATTTTATTACACAAAACTACGGTCATTTCTGATAGCAACCCCATGATCTATATTTTGACCAAACAGTTGTTGGGGTGCAAGTACTCCAAATGGATTGTCATCTTGCAGGAGTTTGACTTGGAATTTGAAAAGTCCAAGTCAAAGAAATCTTTAGTTTTCGCGGAACTTATGTGTGACTTCCCTCGTGTTGATTCAGAAACTGTGGTGGAAGAGCCCATTGCGGATGAATCCTTGTTTCTGATCAGCACTTTAGATCCGTGGTATGGAGATATCATCACTTATCTCCAAACCCAAACCTTTCGGCCTGATCTTTCACGATCCGACCGTCGGAAAGTCCGATTCCAATCCCAGCAATTCAAAATATTGGAGATACTCTTTATTGCCTGGGGGCAGACTCTATTTTTTGACGTTGTTTGACTCATGAGGAAGCCGAAAGGGTCATAAATGACTGTCACTCTGGAGCGTGTGGCGGTCATATGTATGGGTATGCCACTGCCCAAAAGATATTGCGCGTTGGCTATTTCTGGCCGTCTTTATTTAAATATTGTATTACTGCGGTCCGAAAATGCCACAATTGTCAAATTTTTGATCGATAGATGCGCGCTCCACCTGCTCCTCTTCACCCTATAATTGCCATTGGACCTTTTTCCAAATGGGGTATCGATTATATTACATGTAACCCTCACTCGGCTGGGGGGCATGCATACATTATCCTTGCGGTAGATTATTTTACTTAGTGGGCCGAGGTGATGCCTACATTTGAGGCAGACGGCAAAACAACTGCAATTTTCATATTCAATCATATAATTGCTAGGTTTGGTGTTCCACAAGCAATTATCACTAACCATGGGCATCATTTTCGAAACGTTATGATGACAAAACTTACAGACCAACTTGGCTTGCGTCATGACAGTTCAACTCCTTATTATCCACAAGCTAATCGTCTGGTTGAAGCCATCAACAAAGTCTTAGTCATCATGATCCGACGGATCATTGGGATTCATCGGTCGCACTGGAACAACATGTTATTTTCAGCGCTGTGGGCATACTGAACCTCAGTCAAAACATCAACAGGGTTCACTCCTTTCTAACTAGTTTATGGTTTGGAAGTTGTGTTACCTATTGAATGAAAAATCTCGTCATTGCGAATGGCCAAAGAATTACTTCCAGCTATTTCCGAAGAGGAAAGATGTTTATTATACTTAGCTCAGCTAGATGAGAATCGCCGCGATGCTGCATTAGCGATCGAATCTCATGCCAAACGTATTAAGGCTCAGTTGATCGAATGTAACCCCTCGAATTTTTCGAAAGGAGATTAGTCCTTTGTACGATCAAGCAAATGATAAATTGGGCGCTGGAAAATTTGTGCCTATGTGGCATGGTCCTTTTGTTGTCAAGCGAAAGCTAGCGAAAGGGGCCTATGAATTGGTAGACTTTAACGGGGTCTCTTTAAGTAAACCGAGAAATGGTCTTTACCTGAAGAGATATTATGCTTAAAGCAAGTGTGGAGATATTTTTTAGTTAGGTTAGTTTTTCTTCTAGCTGGTGTGTTTTAGATTAAAGTGTGCTTAGCTTAGAGATTGAGTTTTCCATCGTTATTTCTGCTTATCTTGGTTTTACGTTTGATGTCGCAGATGTCGACGCCTCTTCAAACATATATTGGTTTTGCTGATGGCGCTTGTCGTAGTACACGGAACATTTCTTCCGCAACTTGGGTTATCTATTCGCCCTCTGACAAGTTGGTATCTATGCATGGGGTAAGCCTCGGTCAAACAACAAACAACATTGCAGAGTATAGTGCAATGGTGGAGTTATTATCTGAAATCTTTTTCATTTGGATTCAGAGTTTATAGTGAGGTTAGATTCTAACTCGTTGTATTACAACTTAATAGAGTATACGCCATTAGAAATCCAGTATTATTGAGATTATTTTGAGAGTGCGTCTCTTGGAACGTGAATTTGACTATATTGAATATCAGCATATTCCAAGATCTTTAAATACATTAGCAGATGCAATTGCTTCTCAAATGTTAAGTAGACATGTGCGATAATCATACAAGTAAATTTAAAAACATTCCATAACATGTTTAACAAGACAAGCCAGTAATAACGATATCATATATATATAGGAGTGTGTCAAAAAATACATCGTCGTCGACCATAGGTTGAAAAACACCTTATGATCGGAAAAAATGATAGGTACAAAAAACCAAAATGTCACATGTGACTACATAAGCGATCATCCCATCACTGGTGATGATCTCGATACGAAACCACTGCACGGGCCACCTTACAAAGAACCTCCTAAAAGGTCTGGGGACTCCAATCACATAGCGCTAAAGCCGACAAGGGATGTCGTCTATGCTAGTCTCGGGAATGTCCCCTGTCAAGCGCTCTACATGACTCTCCAACTCGGCCAAGGTCTCTGCTGATTCGTCCTGTGGGGCTAGAGCTGGCACAAGTGGTTGCTTTCTCTCGAAGGGCCGGAGAGCGGCTGGTCGCTGTGGACCCACATCTGCATTTTAAAAAATTATTACTATCAGTTTTGAGACGATATAAAAATAATAAAAATTAACATTAGTAAAGTGTTGAAAATGATTACTTGAGTCATCCCACTGCTCTCCTAGAGGAAGAGCCATGTCTGGGTCTCCACGAAAGTCAATCCCAGCATAAGGAAATTCTTGGATACAGAAAACCTGGTGTTCAAACCATTGGAAAAACTCAGGTTTGAACCGGATGACCTCGGTCCCCTCGTCAGGATGACAGGCGATGACTGCGACCCATCGCATCAGTCTAGGCTCTCGGAGATGCCCAACTCCAATTGTAAGATGTTGCGGGATGAGCATAGGAATCCTCTCCAGCCTAAAGCTGACGATTAAAGCTCCATAACCAAAATTTTTCAGACGTCCATTCTTGGCCCTTCACATTGGCCAACACAGTATCGCACCAGTTGAAAACGGTGCCCTGAAAGTAATCCACTGCCATACGCATCTGGGATCTAGTGGCAATGTGTAAAGCGGCAGCCCCGCAAAGTCGAGTAACAGTGAATGCAATCACCTTGAGCTCAAGAAGGGATATAGTCTTTATGTCTATCCCTTTGTCTCTAGTCTGGCGGTCGCAGTACTCTAATCGAAGGCTATCGACGGACTAGCCACCCGCCCTAGCCCCGAACAGGGTCAAGTCAACGCCTCTCTTAGGCAAACCAGTTAAAAAGTATATTTCCGCCGGCTCAATCTCGAGCTGGTGGCCTCCAATGAAGAAACACTAGTCCTGAATGTTCCACCTATCAACCATCCACTACAAGAAATCCACCTAAGCCCTCATGCCAGGAATGGCCCAGTATTTGTACAGTCCACACGCCCTCAAAGCATTGAGCGAAGGTTGATGATTCCATGCGGCAGAATCCACATCCTCGTGCTCTCGTTCGCGCCACTCTAGCATGGTGTACTACCTACATCAAGCCAAAAGATCAATTATAATGCTAGAATTGTTTTTCTTTGGTCAATTTTTTAGAATTTTTGGGTTTAAAACCCTCACGGCGGGGCCCACACCCTTCCTGTTGGACACAGTGCGTGGGACCGCACTTTGTCCACACGGAAGGTGCGGACCCCGAGCTTTTTCCCATGGAGAAAAAGTCAGGGTCGCAGGTTCGCAGTGGTGAGCCTGCGTACCCCGAGCGCGGGTTTTTCGCCCAAAAACCCTCCTAAAAAACAAAATAAAGGACCAAATTGAAAAACTAAAAGGTTAAAAAACAAGAGGATGATGTGGATTACCTGGTGAAGACGACGTCTGATTCCGACGGTTGGATTTTCTGCAATCCTCTAGGGAAGTTTTCAGAGCAAAAGCACTATTTCCTCACCCAAATCACAAATGGTAAAAATGAATGGTGAAAACCCCTTTTTATAATTTTTTTGAGTAAATAAATTTCAAATTTGTTTATGTTTCACTTTAAAAAGATATTATTGCGACATTTTTATCTCTTTCAAGCAGGGATGAGTAATGTTTGCGTTTTTGTGCAAGATAACAGGATTACTCAAGCGAAATCTATCATTTTCAACCAGAGTCACCTTTTTAGCCCTTTTCTGACTCCTAAAACATGAAAAGATTGCCGAGTTTTTCTTTTAAGCTCGTTAAAACGGAATTAAAAGATGGTCGATTTACAGCTATTTTTCGACCGTAAAAACATAAAAAGATTGCCGGATTTTTGTCGTTTCAAATTCAATATTGGTATAAAATGACGTGTCCTTAGTCGCTTTTTTACTTTTTCGGGTCAAAGACAATAATAACAAAAAGTACTCCTTGGTCGTAAAAGATCAAACGGTTCTCTCAAGTATTATTTTATACTTTTTCGGGCTTGGGAGACACAAATTTACGAAAAGGTCAAACCCTGGAGTCTTCTTAAGTTTTTTCAGACTCTCTAAAAATGAAAAACGCCGAGTTTCTCCTACACTGGACTCGTTAAATTTCGACAGTAAAGGACCTGTTCAATTACAAACAGGAACGGACCACTCCTTCTTAGGGTTAGAATTTAAACTAAGTTGGACTCACCTGAAGGGTGAGCTTATAATCAAGCATATGTTATCCTCCTCAAGCTTCTAAAAAATAAAGAGGTACTTGCCAGAAATGGTGGGGGAAAAGAGAGAAAAGTGAGTCTGTTTTTCATACTTTATAACCAATCTTGAACATGACACTTTCATTCACCTGGGTTGGAAAATCCTTTACCTAACAATTAATCAAACCATATTGAAAGTCTTCAACAGGTTTCTGGGTATTAACTTTGGGTCAATTGTCACCAAACCATCTGCCGTGTCATTATGTGTTCAAGAGGTCAGTGCAAATAAGCCATTCATCTACAAAATGTCTGTCATCCATCTTGACCATCCCTGAGTGAGTCCTTGCAACTAAATTTCTTCAGCTTGATCTAATGATTTCGTGTTGTGGGCTTACCTACGACGGATCGCTTTCTATCGACTACAACTCATTATCTAGAAAGATGATCTAGGAATCGTCAGTACCTTGAGATCTGCATGCCTCAATGGCAGGTTTCTCGCCTTTGACGACAGTTTACATCATTGAATTTCGATCAAGGGATCCCATGACATGTTTGACATCAACACATCTTATCACATCTCATGGATTGTACTGAGTACGTTGAGAGCCATTGTCAGTATTGGTGGTTTCTCTCACGCTTATTAACAGTTTACATAATTGACTGGTAATCAAGCAGTTTCTACCATGTTCAACTTCGACACATTCAATCGCATGGATAGAATCGTACTGTTTCGGGAAGTAGAAATGAAGGCCCTGGATCTAGTTTCCACCATCTAGGCTGCGAGGAATTTTGTATTCATTATTGGACTATTCATAAACAGATGGCTGTGTCGATACTGTTTCCACATGTGTCTGTACTTATGATGTGTTACGAGATCATTCCTATATCAGAGCAGTAGTTAGTTCTCTAGTTAGTTTTCAGTCTCTTAGTCAGTTTTCATTTGAGTATGGGAATGCCTACGTTAGCGATGATATGATCTCATATATATATTTTTCATTGAATTTTTTTACAGGTTCCAACCGGGCTCTCCGCAAGATGATCCTCGAAATGATAAAGTACTTCACTCTTCCTAAATGATAAATAAAAATCCTCATCTACTACAGACTTCGCACTTTAGGGGGCAATCTGTTACACAAAAATATCGTCACCTTGATTATTTGCAGTCGGTCTGGGTCTATCACCACCTATACCAGCCTCCTAAGCAAGTCTCAGACCTTAGCTCTTCAAAAGAAGCTTTGGAAATGAGAGAAAGACATCAAAAAGCAATGTAACTCTGGTTCCGCACTTTCTCTCACTTTTGCCTGTGGGCCCGCACCTTTTGTTCAGAGTACCTACGTACTTATACGCTCTGTATGTAGAGGGGAGGGTGCGTACCCCTGTGAAAGTCAAAAGGCACAATTTTTATCTTAAAAAACTCACTTTGGGTTAATTCTAGATGTTTCTAGAAGGAATTTTGACGTGGATTGTTCGCTCCAAAGTGGTTCATGCATCCCAAAAGAGAAGGAGCTAATCCCTTATTAGGAGGAGCTATCCCTTTGAAGGAGGATTCTATCCCTTTGAAGGAGGACCTAGTAACTGCCCTCCATTGCACTATAAATTGAGGCATTGGGTTAGTGGCCAGGGAGGTTAGAAGCTGAACTTTTGAGGGTAAATGCTAGTGAAATCAAGACTTCCTATTTGAGCTTAAGAGGAGAGATCACATACCTTTTTGGCTTCATTAGGGAGTGAGTGAAGCTTGTCAAGTAGAGGAGACTTCTTGTTGGACCCTGGGAGGAGCTTGTACAGCGTCAAGGCAAAGGTTGTAAGGTTCTTCTCCTTTTGAATTAATACAATCAGGCTCATTTTT
>APFE030356808.1:43971-74440 GCA_000404065.3 Pinus taeda | reverse complement strand
CTTTTGCTACCTTACAATGAATAAAATTGTGGGTACTTCCTGAATCAATCAACACTATTACCTTTTTCTTCTTGATTTGTCCTTCTATCTTGATGGTTTGAGGAGTGGTAATTCCAGCCACATTACAAGATATCATCGGATTCATTTGTTCTTCATCTAGGCTTTGTTCCCAGAGTATATCCTCTTCTTTTGACCTTTCTTGCTCCTTTTCTTCTTCCTCTTCACAATCTATGTAGAATAATTTCTTCTCAGCACACTTATGATCCTTAGTGTATTTGCTATCACAACTGTAACAAAAGCCTTTTGCTCTTTTTTCTTCCAATTGTAGTGGTGTCAACCTTATAGGCTGTGGAAGACTAGGGGCAACAACACTTCCATCTTTATAGTTGTGAGTGGTATGCTTCCTGGTTGCCATTATTTTGCTTTCCATTTTTCTTGCTAACCTGAATGCCTTCTCTAATGAATCAGGTTCCCAAAGGCGAACATCATGTTGGATATTATCCTTTAAAGACCCTATTAACACATCAATCCTATGCTCCTCTGGAATATCTTTTACCCTTATGTTCAATTTTTGGAACTCCTCAATGTGCTCCATTATTGAACCCTTTTGTTAAGACTTATCAATTGGTTTAAAAAAGTGTTGCTTTTTGTATCCTCATAATGTGCTACCAATTCTTTCGTAAAAATTGCCCAAGTGATAAATCGTTTACGAGAGCAAAAGCCATTGATACCATACAAACTGGTTTGGTTCCAAATATAAAGTTTCCATACGTACCTTTTGTGTGTTTTGCACATTATTGAGATCGAAAAATTGCTCCATCTGTAATATCCATGTTGCGGGATCCTTGCCATCAAACTTCCTCATATCGATTTTTGGAATATGGTGGGTCTTCGATCCAACATTAGAGTCCATGGAATCATGATTAACATTTCTTTTGTTCTCATCATGAGTTTCCTTTACTACCCTTTCACCCTTAGTGACCCTTTCTTGTAGCAACTAATTCATATTTAACTTCAATTCTTCCATGTCTGTCTTCAAATCTATCTTCAAATCATCCATCTTAGCTTCCACATCATTCATCTTAGCTTCTACACCTTTCTTTAAACAATCCATCTTAGATTCTGTTCCTTTTTCTGCAAGTGACACTTGTTGCACTTGGTCTCGTAATTTTAATATATCATGTTGCAATTCTTCCTCTTCTTCATGAGTCATGCTAGAGCTTTCAGGTCACCTACTAGGTGTTTCCATTTTCTTTCTTCAGGGCATCAATTACTGATAATAATGCTTCACTATTCCCTTTGAATTCCTTCAAAATAAATTTTCAAACCAAGCTTAAGCAAACATTTTAAAAAATATACACCCCTTTTTTCACTTTGTAGGAGCTGGATATTGCCTCTGATGTATCTCTGTAATTTCGGATCATCCAGTTCTGAAATTGTGACCTACGGTAGCCCTCTGTGTCCTCTTTCCAATGCCACCACTCTGACCCCAATTGGATTCTCCAGTGAAGCGCTATGCCAAATCGCCCAGAGTGACCTGATTATAGACTAATTCAGTAGAGCAAACTTGTACGACGTTCCACAAGTCACTATTTCAACCTCTAGCTCTGAAAAATATACAGAATAAACTACAGTCTGTCCTCTTTCTACACCTTTTTACAAAATTTTAATCCAATGCTCAGAGACAAAGTTATGACGATTTTCCCTAGGCCACCTGTTTGGAATGTAATTCAGGAGTCTGCAAAAAGACCAACTTCCTCAGATCATATCTCCACAATTATAGCACAAAATGCTCTGAAATTCGGACCCAAGATTTAGCACGATGTCTTCTCAAATGGGTTTTTTTTCAACTTTTGAAACGTCACAGAAAAAAGTTATAGCGAAAATGCCACGATGACCTGTTTGGAGCAGCGAAACCCTAGAATCCAAAGCTTTGATACCAAATGTTATGAAACCAGCTCAACAAAATATAGAAAAGATAGATCAACGCCTTAAAATTCAACCCCTTCAAGGGGGCAACCTCCTTTACATTACATAAATGAACCATTCTTGGATGATAAAAATGAAAAGACCTCCTTTCTATATATAGGAGTCTAAGGGGTCATAACATAATCAGAGCTTACATAACAATAATAATGTAAGGGCACAATAATAACAATAGTGGGCTTCTATGGGGCACAATAGTAACAATATGGGCATAATAGGGGCAAAACAATATTAATAAGGTGTACAACTACAATAATAATGGGCTAATCACTAGTATTATGGGGACCCAATAAATTCTCTTTCATGTTATATCTTGTCTCATGTTACAACCCTTGAAGAAGATAATAAAAGTTCTCAAACATTAGTTTCTTCCTTGGATGTTAATAAAGAAAGGCAAAATATTGATGCAAGTCATATTCCTTCACTTGAAATTAATGAGCATTTGCGACTACCTTGTAAGCTTTTTTGTGACCAAGCAAATGATAAAGATTTCCCTGTTGCATATGATATTGTTGTCATATTTGAGGATATTTAAGAGCATTCATAACACTTGACTACGGTGGATTATAACAGGGAAAAACAATTTTCTCCCATTCTGTTTGAAGAGAATCAGTTTCAACACATAAGCAAAGCAACAGTTCAGAATGAGGTTTGTTTTCCTGTTTTAAATCATCCTAAAGATCTTATGTTGCATGGTTTCCATGATCCTTTGGTTAGTTTATTACAGTCATTGGTGAAGGGGGAATTTTCCAGATTCATCAATGCAACCATTGGATCCGGTGGAAAAGTTAAGTTTCCATTTTCTGAATTTAGTTTTCCACCTAAAGAAGTGGTTTGCAAACTTTAGTTAAGTATCCATTTGCTTGAATGATTGCACTAGATGTTTGTTATCACTTGACATGGCAGTCATTTTATCATATTAAAGTAGGTAGCAGAGTGCAAATAAGCTCAGTACCTTGAGAATTTTCATTTTTCAAAGCATTCTTCCCAGTCTCAATTTTAGATTGCAATATGACTTTCAGTTCAGTGTATGTTTCATATTTCAGTGTGCAGAATGGTTTTTATTTAAGTTTGAGAGTTTTTCAATAGCAAAGATTTTATGACATAATAGGTTGCAGGTTTTGGGATTAGCCCAATGGATCAGGCTACTAGTCTACGGTGTTCTTGACACTTCAACAGGAAGTACCATTCTTAGCTGGAGCCTCTATTAGGGTCCTATAATTTTTATAGGATTTCTTGATTATAGCTGATCATTATTATATTTCGAATGTTGGAAATAATATTCAATGTTGTAAATTATTTTCAAAAAAGGTCAAAACCTCGGGAAAATAAAAAAATATGCTTATATGCCATTTTATCCAAAGTTTTAGTGACAATGTAAAAAGTAGAAGGCACGAATGGATAAATTATTGGACATATTTTATATTTCTAAACCTTTATCCTAAGTTCAAAGCAAGAATCAAAAGGCACAAGTAGACAAAGCTCTTTTGTTGCTTATGGTTAAAGTACAACAATATTGAAGGCATTGAGATGTCATCTGTCTCTTGATCAATGGACCTCATCTATTTTCGGCCCCCCTCTCAATCCGGCCTTACCGCTGGGTTGGGGGGGGGGGCCCGAAAAGGCAATTTTATCCTGCCGGTCCCACACTACATGTCTTCCCCTCTGCCTACCACTCTGACACCCCTCCAAAAAGTTCTCACCACTCTCCTTTCCCACCATATTTCCTGCGTACTCCTAGTTATCTTACCCTCCATTCCCTAACTTCCATGTCACTTCCCACATCCACGTCATTCATCTATCTCATGATCAGTTGAAACTATGCTTTTCCCTACATGCCACATTGATTTCAAACATGGTTTCCAAACCAATGAGGACAAATTTTTAAAAATTGAAATAGTTTGTTTATGCCAACATCCTCATGTAAAAAAACCTCTCTCATTTTTCTAACAGCGATTATAGTTTGGGATATATAGATGAAGCTTTGCAGACATATTTTCCCAAATTTGCTTGTTTAGTCATACTTTTGCAGAAATGATTGTGGCCAATCAAAGATGCCTCTTGAGAAAATGGAGGAGTTTTGTGTTCCTAATATGCCAAAGTAAATAAACTACTTCATATTTTATGTATCTATTACATTGCGAGAGATACATTTACATATTTACAACTTATTGTTTGGACTGTGCAAAGTCCTGTTTTCGTCGCCATGTTTCATAGAATAATGGGAACACATGGTGCTGAATTGTGGGAAACTGAGAGAGGTTTATCTCAAGGACATATTTATCTACAATAACCTCTCTCACTTGTTACAAATATATCTCGTATTGAGATATAGAAAGGGATGATTGGACCCTATTTTGCAGAATTTCGGGACGAAAATTCTCAAAGATAGTTAGCCACCTCATCAACTAAGAGTTGCAATCAAATTCGAATTTCTCTTCTTTGCAAACAAAAATCCATAATGATAGTGCCAAGTAGATACATTAGTTTTGAATGTCCTACATTTCATTTCTATTTGTGTAAAATAGTTTAGGATATTTGTAAAAATATCTTGATATTTTTATCAAGATCTTTTAGTTTATAATTTGTTTAAATACGTCATAATTTCAAGTAATAGATGTTGGGGTTTGTATGAAGAAATCTATTGTCCAATGTAAAGCTACTCATTGAGCTCAAATGGATTGATCAATAATACAAAGACTCTTCACAAGATTCTTGTGTTGTGATTTACTGGAGATGTTTTTCTTATTGTAACTGTTGTTTCCATTGTTATTCTATGTATGTTTATCATCTGAAATCTAATTATAAAATAGGAGACGTGAAAAATAAGATATGTTATTGAGCACCTTATTTGGACTGTTTTTACAATATGTATGTTTTCTTCTGAAGTCTAGTTGGAAAATTCTTAAATTCTTTTCAATCACTACTGAAGCACCCTTTTTCTCCATTTCATAATTCAATTCAAAAGATCCAGTAAATGTAACTAGCTTTCCCTGTGATTACTCTTTTAAGCATTTGGTGCAGCATACAGCTTATTTGACTCCATTAGTCTTTGAATGCCTCTTGATATTCCAACCAAACCAATTTTAAAACCAAACTCTCAGCCCAATAACTAGCCTAAAACTCCTAGAAAACAAAGCTAAATCTCATAGAGATATCCCTCTCTAAGTTTAGGAGGGCTAGATCCTAAACTCGAAAGTGCTTTTGATGTTGCCTCCATGGTTTTTTCTTCAGCCTTGAAATTATGAAATGCTAACAAGACCCTAGCATCCAGTGGTGTATAGGGGTATGTAGAGATGATAAGTGGCCTGTAGAGGAGCATAGAGTTGTATGGTGGTGTTTCATGGTGAATGGGTTTGCATTGTGTAGTAGGAGGAGCTACTCACAATGTTTTTTCTCTATAGCTGGAACAACACATGCATTGGTACATAATAGACACCAGAGGATATAGGGTGATTCAGAGGTAAGTAATAGAATTTGTTGGTGTATAACGGTATGCCATAAGGCACAGTGGTACACAAGAGCGTACATGGATGCATGGTTCTGTACAGTGGTGTATGGTACTGCACAATGAGATCTTGGAGCATTATCTTCAAGGAGGAATATTGAGAGGGACATCAAGCATACCATCAAGTTTAGCTTACCTAGAGTTGATGAGGGGATGGATGAGCATCTGGTGACATTGTGTTCAATAAGACATGTATTCAATTGAGGTATTAGAAAATCCAGGGCAGAGAGGGACATCCATACAATTACCCTTGAGTATCCATACGGGCTCTTGATCCTACCCTTCAGGACCTATATACATATCATTCTCCAATATTGATTATAGTCGCAAGTAATTTAGTTGTTGCCCCTTGATCCTCTCAGTACAGGCTATGGGATGTAAGAGGCTTACTTGAGACATTTGGATGGGACATAATGTATCTAGAGAGAGACTTATCGATGGTGTAATTTGGTCAAGGCATGAGCTGATGGATACATGCTCAAGGATTGTGTGGTTTGTCAGAGAGGTATCACATGTTCTACCCCTAATCTCACACTAATGGATATGATTGCAAAGGACCCACATGATGCACCTTTGGAAGGATAAATTGAGCTTATATATGAGCACGAGGTACGTTGGATGGTAGACTTCATCCATAGAAGGGTGTCCATACTCCATGCAGTGTCTGGGTGTATTTTTAGGAGTAGGGATAATAAAGTTCGTTGTGTGGTATGGAAGGGGAAAAGCAGTTTGATATGTATGAGATTTATTCTTAATAACTAGTGGCCATCTAATTACATACATGGGTTGGAGAAAAGTTTCATATGGGTTCTGGAAGATAGTAGAGCTTCAAAACAACAACTAGTGAGGAGTGGGAGTTGTGAACTTCTAGTGTGGCTATGGGATCTAGGGATCTAGTTTATTGATGGATCACTCCACTTTGTGGCGAGTACGAGCATGATAAAAGGGTGATTATGTTCGCTCTCTAGTTGAATCATGGGGGGTCATTTTAGTCTTCACAATATGGTGAGGTGGGTTATTTCTTAGGATTGAGGCTATCCATGGAGTTATATACTCTAGAATTACTATGTTTCCCTTGCAGGTTAGGCTTAACTTGGATCATGATAGATATTGTGGATGAGTGTTACAAGAGAGGAGGCTTTGGTATGATTGTGTTGGGTAGTCAGTCGCGAATAGGGTGTTTTGTTGTCAACAGGACAATCTCACACTTGGATGGGCATGGGATCGTAGCATCATAGGATTTGGAAATCGAGCTACCCTTAGGGATGAGCTAGTTCTTATAGGGGAAGATTATTGCGATCTTCCATTGGGTTTTAAAGGTATCTTTTGGCATAGGGGACTTCACCAACATGGAAAAATGATTAGCAAGACACGATTAGAGGGATCCCATGTGGACGAAGATTCATATCCATAGGGGTTAGATTGTATCTTTGAGAGCCCACTCCTACATTATATGAGATTGAATACCGAATAGGGAAACTTCAGAAAGGGTTTACTATGATTTGATATTATCATGATGCTCTACTCATGGTTGGTGTGGGGAGGGCTTCTCGAGCTTATTCCTAGTTGGAGGGTGGGTGGATCAAGAGGTGCTTCATGTTGATTAGGACAAGCAATTTTTGACAAAGAGGACAGTAATATTCCCAATTTTTGTGAGTGTAAAATTGCAAATGGGTTTCGCCCATTTTTTATTAAAAGGGGGAAATATTATTTTTTACTAGAAAAGTGTAGCAAGATAATATTTTATTGGAGAATGGAAGAAAATATTTTTTTATTAAAAAGGTGGCAAAATGTGATTAAGTGGAAAATGATCCCCACCAATAAAATAATATTAAAAAGAGGTCTGGAAGCATCGAGAGAAACTATATAAGGAGGAGAGATTCATTTATGGGGCATCTTTTGACTATTACATTTCACATTTCATCTTCTCTTGGAGAAATTTAGCACAAGGGCAAAAGTTTTGTTCAACATAAGACTTTCAGACTGAATTCCACCCTCATTTTAGAGAAATTTGAGTGTATCCCTAGTGAGTAAGTTGGGGAGTCCATTTTCGAGGCTTCCATGGTCCTTATTGTAGGTGTTTATCGAGTTCCGTGTATTTTTTGGGCATGGACGTAGTTTCAAATGTCCATTTGAGAATCAAATATATAGGATTGAGTACTAAGGTTTTGTAGGATATTTATCTCATTTGAGCCAATGATATTTCTCTCATTTGAGCTTATGATATTCTCTCATTGGAGTAGTGTGAAGTGCTAGGTAGATAGGGGAATTCACAATAATTGGGGATTTCTGAGTTAGCTAAAATTTGCCCAAATTTTTCTACGTTTTTATGGGTTTTGTGAGAGGAGTCCATGATTAAAATTTCATAAATTTATGGGTAGCATTCGGGATAGACATAAACATTCCTTCAATAGTGTGTTTTATTGGTAAACTAGATAATTGACACCGCTTGGTGGGCATGATCTTGGCTTGGAGTTAAGCCAACCCATTTTTGGGTTTTTATGGGTTTGGTGTGAGGAGCTCTGGGTTAAATTTTCATAATTTTATGAGCATTGTTTAGGGGAAATACTTCAACTCCTTTTCAGCAATAGAACTAATATTTTATGGGGAGTACATGCTATCTATTTAGGTCATTTCTAGCACCTGGGTATCACCTTTTCACCTGGTTTTTGCATTTCTTGTAGAAGAAAGCCTAGATTCTATTGTTCTTACTTACATGTACCTTTTTCTTCATATCTAATAAAATGGCTTAGCACTTTCACATCATCTCTTTGGTGAATTGATTGATGCTTACGTAGAAAAAAATATTTGTTGTTGCTAGTTCATGTTTTGATAATTCTTGTTAGTTTTCCAATTAGGAATATTACACAAAGAGTGGACACAAACCCTATATTAAAAACATGTATGTTTCTAATGTAGGCATCTCCAAGAGTATTGTCATATGTTCAAACAAAGTTGTGTAATGCAACTTGCAATGACACCTGCACAAGCCCTAGCATAAGAGCTAGAGTCTTTTTAAAGATTCTCCACTAGGAAAAGGAACCAAAAGCTCTTCCCTCTTCCTCGAGGGATCCCCTTCATTCCAGGAATAGTTTGATGCCTTGGTAGAACTAGATAATATGGATTCAATTCTAGTGATTAAATTAGAAGAGTCACCCAGGAAAGATTCATCCATTAAAACATTTAAGAACTTAGAAAACCCAAAAGTGACTTTGACTGACGAAGAAATGGAAATGCTAGCTGAAAATGAAAAACCAAAAATCAATAGCTCAAATGAAATTGATCCAGACAAATTGACCCTGTCTTCAATGGTCAATGAATGGGAAGGTAAGGATCCCTACTCTATCCCATATCATTAAATGAAATTATTGCACCAATCTTACTTAAAAGTGAGAAACTGTAAAGTCTCATCCTCTTCAAGCACAAATTCATCCTCTTATGCCTTTGGTTTCCACACTTACACCTTCAAGGACTCACCCAAATCCACAAAGGATGAAAGAAGGAAGGGTAGAAAAAGAAATCAATACCTCATTTAGGAAGCATGAAAGCTAATGGAATATTATGGAAATGACACACTAATTTCAGACTTTGTTTTCCTCCACCCAATCACAACCCCAATGAAGATATTATCGTTTCTAATAATGTCTTCATTGACGATAACATGATGCGAGTGATTTTAAATGTGATGTGTGAGAAAATAATAACTATACCTATGATGACCAAAGAAGTAGTAGGACCCTCTATGAAGCAATATGAAACTTTGATCTTTTACAAGTTCCCAACAAGAGAATTTTAAGGTTCTTGAATTTATTTGAATTTTTTATGTAGTTAATATGTACTAAATATCCTATAAACAACATGGTATGTCTCATTGATACCTCTCCGATGGTATATCGTTCTCAGAAAAAATCCTCTCGCATGAGAAGTTGTGGCCAATTGAATTTTTAGTACTAATTAAGGGATCAAACCTTAGGGAAAAATCCAGACATCAAATTTTTTATCAAGTGTACATGTTTTTGTTGAATCCACCATTGACCAAGTAATCCACAGCCTCCAGCACACAAACTTGCATACTCTTTAACTCTTGTAAGCGTTGTGGAACTTCAAGCTAATTAACAACAACCAATACACTTCACTGGTTGGATGAAATCAAAGATGTGTGAAGCTTAAATCATCTCAACCACCCAATTGAATGATGACACATGGAAGAATCTCATTTGATGATGGAATGGAACTATTTTTGAATAACATGTGGCATATTCGCACAACCAACAACACACATAAAGTGATGATGTCATCATGAGTAATGTGGCACCACCAAAGGATACCATGTGGTAGGAAATTTTTGGCAAGATATGATTGTTGGAGAGTTAAAAAAGTGAATGACACATGGCACTTCTCATGGGTTGGCACATGGAATAATGACATCAAGTTGATGTCATCACACAGATGACCAAGGAACCCTAAGGACACAGTCATATGGAGTGTTCATGTGGTCCCTGGGATGCATTTTAAGGCTTTGATGCATGATTATTGATGTAAAATTCATATGGTTATAAAGCCCCTTCCCTTAGAGCTTGGATAGAATATATATAATAATATATAATATAAATTATATATATATTATATTATAATATTATATATATATATATATATATATATTATATATATATATATAATATATATAGATAGATAGATAGATATATAGATACACTAAGGAATCCCACATGGACAAGGGCATACCCATATGTCTCTTTTGCAGTAGCATTCCACATATACATCGAGGTAGCCACATGCACAGTGGCATGTCCATATGACTTATGCTCTGAGGTAGGCCACAGAGGATGGGTCATGTTGACATATAACAAGTCCATTCACCAATTGTATTCACAAGTGGCCATGTTCCACCTCGTCCCTAAGCCTGACTATAATATGATGTGAGAACATGGTCTGGCAAGGACCATCGTGCAACTCAATTGGTGTGGAGTTTATGTTGGGACCACCGAGACCTAGGTTCAAGTCTCAATGCTTGTTAGGTTAGAGTTAATTTGTTTTAAACTATATGCTCTATTTTGTTAGATAGTTAGTGGGTTGAAGATGATACTTTTGTCATACTAGATCCAAATTCTAGTTGTTTTGTAGAAGCATGCCTAGAAAGAAGATTTTTTTAGAAGCCTTAATTTAATATATAGTTTTATATGGTTTTTATGAGTTTATGGGGTCAATATTGGTCCAAATTGGATTTCGGAAGAATTTGGGTGATTAGGATAAGAGAAAAATGTAACCAAAGGAGAAATGGCCATGACCAGAGTAGTGGGGAAACCCCCTATGTTTAATGGAACCAATTATGCATTTTGGAAGATAAGGATGGAGACATATCACATCTCCTTGGGAGAAGAAGTTTGGGAAATCTTGGAAACTAGATGTAAAGTTTTTAATTTTATTATGTCAAATGCAATAGAGAAGGTAGTATACACATATAATTTACAAGGTAAGAATGCTATCTTAAGTGGCTAAGTGCACTAAAATTTGTCAATGTAATGTAGTGTAAGTCACCACATGAGATATGGAATAAGCTCAAAACGTATCATGAAAGAGATGCAAAAGTAAAAGCAGTTAGGCCGCAAGCTCTTAGGGGGCAATTTGAAAGTTTGAGGATGGAATAACATGAGGACATTGCTTCATATTTTCTTCAAGTAGAAAATATATTCAATTCTATTGCAAGTATCGTGAAGAAGTTGTTAATAGCTATGCCATCTGAAAGGTATTGATATCACTTCCATAAAGATTCAATCCCAAAGTATCATATCTTGAGGAACTATCAGAAGTAGACAAGATGTTGGTTAATAAACTTCATTGAACTCTTTCCACATATGAGTTAAGAATCAAGGAAGACAAATCGACAGTGAAGGAAGTAGTGTTCAAGGAAACAAAAGAAGAGAAAAATAAAAAAGTTCAAGATGACTCTAACTCTAATGATAAAAATCCAAGTTTGTCTAAAAATTGAGAAAGAGGAACCAACAAATTCAAAGGTGATTTCCCTTTCAAATGTGTTTGTTGGCATTTTGGTACTGATTTAGAGCTATGGCACATGTGTTGTCCTTGATGGCAACTCCCTTTGGTAACAGATCTCAGTTCAGGATTTCAGAATGAAGGAAAAGACATATATGCAGGTTCATTTAGACGAAGACGTGTATACACGCGGGTTAGATGTTACAAAAGCGCGTATATGTTGGAGAACTTACTTTTGGACCTTGGTAGTTAGTCCTTGGTATTTGAACCTATCGTTTTGGACCATGGTGTCTCGTCAGATGTGTTGATCCTAGGTATTGGATCCATGGTATTGATTTATTATGGTTTTGCACCATGGTATTGTGAAAGGCATAAGACTATAAAAGAGGAAGGAGATCATTTGGCAAATGATCATCTGAATTATTATTGAATATTTGATAAAGTGCTAGATCTAGAATACTGGTAATTGGGTTATGGTGCAGATTTGGATCTGAATGAAGGAGGAACCCTAGCGCAAAGAAAAGGATAAGTTCTATTGATGGGTCATAATCTTTAAGCTTGAATGATAGTATCTTTGTATGATTTTGGTATGTTATATGCGGTGCTTGCTTGATCTATAACACTGATAATCTGGGTTAATTAGTGTTTGAATATCTGAAAGAGCGAATTATCCTTTATAGATCTGTACACAGGTTTAGTGAAGCTAAGGTACGCATACACACTGGTTCAGTGAATGAAAACAGCGTATATGCGGGTTGTTCCAAACACGAAGGCGTATGCACGCATGTTGCAGGTTATTGAAATAGCGTATATATTTTGAGTTGTGATCTAGCTACTTCTGTTTATTGATGTTGTGTTCTGGGTTCAGATTTTGGTGTGTGGTTTATGGTACTGTGCTTTGGGTACAACTGTTAGAGAAGTATCTACTTGATTCATATCTAATTGGTGAAAAGGAGATTGATTGATGAAGAAATTCTTGATGATTGATTGATGTTCATGGATCCAGTCTGAAAATTTATGAAACGTGGTCCCTGCAAGAAAGAGAAGGTTGTAGCCTTCAGTAGGCCAGCACCTACGCACTAGTATCTTGGCTAGTGCAAGAGCTAAAGGGGGTTGTAGCTCCCTTCCAGGAGAAGTTGGAGAACGAGAGAGGGTTGTAGCTCTCTGCAGGTTTCAGCCTACGTACTAGTAAAGGACTGCACCAGTACATTGCAAAAGAAGTTTCTAATTTCAAAGAAGATAGAGACGAATTGCAGCAGGTGGTTTTCACCCACATTGGGTTTCCACCTTATATCTTGTGTTCTTATGTGTGATTGTCTTTCTGCTCTATTTTACTGTTTTTGGTTACTAGTTATTTGATTCTGAAACACAGATTAACTATCAACATCAGAAAGATAAAGTAAATTAAAAGTTTTCTTTGTATACGTGGGTTTCCTTCTGCATAGTTGCGTATATATGCAAGTTTAATTAACTGAAGTAGCGTATATCATTTGATTTTTGAAAAAGGAATATTTGAATTGATAATACTGATTCACCCCCCCTCTCAGTATTATTTCCAACAATTGGTATCAGACCAAGTCCTTCAGAAGAAGCTTGATTGCTTGAAGGAAGATCTTTCATCATGAGCAATTACGAGAGGGAAGCATCAATCAGGCCATCGATTTTTGATGGGACAAACTTCGTATTTTGGAAGGTAAGAGTTGCTACCTATCTTCAATCTCTTGGTACAGAATTCTGGGATATCATAGACACAGGGTATACTTTTCCATCAGCAACTCCTACAGATCCAGCTGAGAAGAAGAAATATGAAACAAATACAAATGCAGTCAATACTCTATTAGGATATCTATCTCAATTATAATTTTTCAAGGTTATGCAGATAAATCCGCAAAATAAATATGGGACAAGATTGTACTGAGCTATGAAGGAAATGATCAGGTAAAATGAGCAAAACTTCAAACCCTCATAATTCGGTATGAAAATCTCAGAATGCATAATGATGAAAGTGTGACTAACTATTTCCTTCGTGTAGATGAGATTGTTAATTGTATGAAAAACTTAGGTGAAGAAATAAAAGAGGTTGTTGTGGTTGAAAAAGTTCTAAGATCTTTGTCCCCTAAGTTTGAATCTAAAGTTTCTGCAATAGAAGAAAAGGAGAATCTACGAAACCTTACAATGTCACAACTTCACGGGATTCTAACTGCTTATGAAATGAGGAAAGAAGGACCATAAGACTGGAGAGAAGCAGCTTTCAAGGCTTCAGGCAAGGGAGACTACTATGAAGAGGAAGAAGAACCAAATTTTGTCAAAAACCTTCAACGGGGTACTGGAAGATTCAGAGGTAAGTTACCTTTCAAATGCTTTGCTTGTAGGAGTGTCGGTCACTATGTTGCCAAATGTCCTCATAAGGATAAAACTGACAAAGGGAAGGAACCTATTAGATGGAACAAGAAACAAAATGTAACTAAGAAAAGTTACTACACTCATGAAGATAGTGATGGTCTTTCAAATAGTGATGAAGATGAATGAGGTAATAACTATAAACTTTTAATGGCCTTTGAAGATGATGATTACATGGATGCAATAGATGTGGATGGATTTTATGAAGAGATTTCTAGACTCAAAACATGTTTAGAAGAAAAGAATGTGATAATTGGTACTCTGCAACTCCAACTTGATGAAAAAGAAAAAATTCTTGAGAAGTTAGAATGTGAAATTGTTGGCCTTAGAAAAGAAATTGAGAAAACAAAGACTCTTAATCTTAAATTTGTTAAAGGATCTGAAACTCTAGATGAGATTATCAATGTACAACGTTCTCCACTAATCAAGACTAGTCTGGGGTATAATGGAGAAGCATCTCAAGCATCCACCTCAAAGAGTTATCTTGATGCAGCAAGGAGGAATGAGCAAAAGCCCAGTGGAGATCACCGGGTAAAACAGGGACGAATTACATCAAGAACAAACAAAGACTACCAGGTAAATCAGGGGCAATCCACCTTAAGGATGAACAAAAGCTACAACTAGCCACAGGTAAAATCTTCTCAATTTGCCTCAAGAATGGATGACAATAGAAACTAACATCATTTGGCAGGTAGATTCGATAATCGGAGGAGTTTCTTCAATGGCCAATGTTTCTCTTGCCATAAATTTGGCCACAAAGCAGCTCAATGTGTTTCCTATAAGACAATCATGACTAGAGAAGCCCAAAAACAAAGAAGTATGACTAGAATCACAAAAAGGACCTATAACAACTTTTCCGCCCTTGAAAATGAAATTGAATGTTCTATTTGTAATAACTTCGGTCATGAAGATTCTGAATGCAGGAGCAGGTATTGGAAGAAAACTTAGAAGGAACAAACCTCAAGTGCCAGAACATGGAGAATGAAGGAACCGCAACCAGAAAGACATGGGATAGATTTATATGCAAAAGGACAAGAAAATCAATGGTACATTGACAGTGGATGTTCAAAGCATATGACAGGTGATAAAGAAAAACTTGAATCATATAGTGTTTTAGAAAAGGGAAAGAAAGTTTCTTTTGGAAATGATACCCCTGCAGTCATAAAAGGAAAAGGCACTGCTCAATTGAAAGAAAAGGTCAAAGCTGGAAATGTTTTGTATGTTGATGGCTTGAAGCATAATCTACTAAGTGTCAGTCAGATGTGCAATCAAGGAACCGAGGTAATATTTCGATCAAATGGGTGTAGTGTTCGTGATCTTGATACAAGAGAAACAGTAATCGAAGGGAGAAGAACTCCAAATAATTTATACATATTTGAAGAAGGAAAACAACAATGTTATTTGAGCAAGGATGATGAACACTGGTTATGGCACCGGAGGTTGGGGCATCTAAGCTTCTCACAAATAAGGAAAGCATGAAAATACCAGGCAGTTCGTGGTCTTCCAGATATCAAAATTCCAGACAACACTATATGCAAATCATGTCAGTTTGGTAAAAAAACTAGAACTAACTTCCCTGAGAAGGAAGGATTAGCTAGCAAGCCTCTTGAGCTAGTCCATACAGATGTATGTGGTCCATTTAGGACAAGGTCACCTCGAGGAGAAGAATACTTTATATTATTCATAGACGACTTTTCCAGGATGGTTTGGTTAGGACTTATGACGCACAAAGATGAAGCATTCGACAAATTCAAATCTTTCAAAGCCTTGGCTGAAAACGAATCAGATCACAAAATTAAGTGCCTCAGGTCTGATAGAGGTGGGGAGTTTACCTCAAATGAATTTTTTTGATTTCTGTGAAGAACATGGAATAAGAAGGGAATTCTCTACAGCTAGGACTCCTCAGCAAAATGGAGTAGTGGAAAGAATGAACAGAACGGTTCCACAAATGGCTCGTGCTATGCTTGATGACTCTGGAACTCCTGCAACCTTCTGGGGTGAAGCTGCATTTGTTGCGGTTGTTATTCTCAACAAAACAAATGTCCGAGTGAACAACACTCAAACTCCTCATGAGCTCTAGTATGGTGAGACTCCTTCGTAAAGCATTTCACAATTTTTGGAAGCAAATGCTATATTAAGAATAATGATGAACAGCTTAGCAAACTTGAACCTAGAGCAGATGAAGGCATTCTTCTTGGTTATTCTCCCCACAGCAAAGCATATAAGTGTTACAATAAAAGACTTGGAAGAATTGTTGACAGCATTGATGTAGTGGTTGATGAAAAGGGATACATTCCTAGGCAAGTAAATTATGAAAATATCGAAGAGGATGAAGAATACCCTCAAAATCAGACTGATGCTAAAGAAGAACCTCAAGAGGCACCAAAGGAACAGATAACGATAGAAGAGAAGACTCCATCCAGGTATGTTCAGAAGAATCATCCAGAATCTCAAATTTTGGGACAAAAGGAGGCAGGTATACAAACAAGAAGAACAATTGTAGAAGCCTCAAGCTATTTGGCTTTGCTCTCCTCCATTGAACCACAAAATGTAAAAGAGGCATGCAAAGATGAATGTTGGGTCAAGGCAATGGATGAATAACTTGAGCAGATCGATAGGAACAACACTTGGGAGTTGGTTCCTAGACCAAAAGATAAGAATGTCATAGGAACAAAATGGATCTTCAAGAACAAGTTGAATGAAAATGGGGAAGTTATTAGAAACAAGGCCAGACTTGTTTGTAAATGGTATGCTCAACAAGAAGGAACAGACTTTGAAGAAACTTTTGCTCCTGTTGCTAGACTTGAGGCCATCCGAATGTTCCTTGTTGTATCAAGCTTTCAGAAGTTTAAAGTATTTCAAATGGATGTGAAATCAGACTTTCTGAATGGAGACTTAGAAGAAGAAGTGTACATTGAGCAACCAGATGGTTTCATTCTTGGGAATGATCCAAATCTTGTATGCAGACTAAAAAAGGGTCTCTATGGTCTTAAATAGGCTCCAAGGGCTTGGTACTATCGTTTGGACAAATATCTTCATCAACAAGGATTTTCAAAAGGATCAACAGATAGAAATCTTTATATAAAAATTGAAAATGACAAATTGCTAATACTTGTTGTGTATGTAGATGATATTATCTTTGGCAGCAATGAAGGAGCTATGATTCAAAGCTTTGCCTTGGTGATGCAGAAAGAATTCAAAATGTCTTTTCTTGGAGAACTGACATACTTTCTTGGATTGCAAATCCAACAAAATGAAGGTTGTATATTCTTGACTCAAACCAAGTACCTCAAGCAGATTCTGAAGAAGTATGGCATGGAAGATTCGAAACCAGTATGTACCCCTATGGTTACAGGATGAAGTCTCGGTGCAAATAATGAATCAGCCACAGTGCATCAACCAAACTATAGATCCATGATTGGAAGTCTAATTTATTTGACAGGTACCCGACCAGACATCATGCATGTCGTAGGAATAGTTGGAAGATTTCAGGAAAATCCTAAGGAAACTCATCTCCAGGTAGTAAAGAGAATTTTCAAGTATCTTCAAGAAACTCAAAACTATGGCTTATGGTATCCTAGAGATACAGATCTCACTCTTCATGCTTATACTAATGCAGATTGGGTTGAAAGCATGGATGACAGAAAGAGCACAAGTGGTGGTGCATTCTTTATGGGTTCTATATTAGTATCTTGGTTCAGCAAGAAACAGAGTTCGATTGCTTTATCTACAGCTAAAGCGGAATATGTGGCAGCTGCATCTTGTTGCACTCAACTCCTTTGGATGATGCAAACCTTGCAGGATTTCAGATCACTTGTACACCACCTATCTCCATCTTATGTGATAATACAAGTGCAATCATCATTTCAAAGAGCCTAATCATGCATTCAAAGACCAAGCACATACCGATCAAGTATCACTTTCTCCGGGAACAAGTGTTGGAAAAAAAGGTCAAGCTGGAGTATGTTCCTTCTAAGGAACAAATTGCTGATATACTCACCAAACCACTGCCCAGGGAAACTTTTGAATACCTCAGACAGAAGTTGGAAGTAGTTGATGCATCATCTTGCTATTAAATCTTGTCAGTTTCAGAGAAAAATGGGTGTATGTGAGTCTCCTGAGGAGGATCCACGTACATACGCCTGTTTGTGTAAAGACAGTCGCGTATATGGAGGTTTGAAGGATATCTATAGGGACAGGCTCTGGTTGATGTTAGTCTGATTTGGGTCTGACAGAGACCATTTGGCATAGGTTCAGGGGGAGTAGATAAACTTCTAATGATGTATTCTTGGTATTATCTTAGAAGCTTTCAGTTCTAGTTCACAGCTATTGTTGGTTTCAGGTGGAACAATTGTAGAGGGAGAACAGAAGGAAAGCATGGTTGTTGATCTGAATGGTGATTGACAGATGTTGCTGCTATCAATTATTGAACATCTTTTGCAGATCTTGCCTACAGTCAGGGGGAGCATGGTCAGCACAACAGGGCAGATATTTCAGCATGTACGTTCAGGAGGAGCACAATCCTTTGCCCTTGATGACAAAGGGAGCGAATGACTTTGAGGATCTTGGGGTTGCCATCAAGTCCAAAGGGGGAGACTGTTGGCATTTTGGTACTGATTTAGAGCTATGGCATAGGTGTTGTCCTTGATGGCAACTCTCTTTGGTAACATATCTCAGTTTAGGCTTTCAAAATGAAGGAAAAGACATATGCGCAGGTTCATTTAGATGAAGATGCGTATACACGTGGGTTAGACGTTACAAAAGCGCGTATATGTTGGAGAACTTACTTTTGGACCTTGGTAGTTAGTCCTTAGTATTTGAACCTATCGTTTTGGACCATCGTGTCTCGTCAAATGTGTTGATCCCAGGTATTGGATCCATGGCATTGATTTATTATGGTTTTGGACCGTGATATTGTGAAAGTCATAAGACTATAAAAGAGGAAGGAGATCATTTGGCAAATGATCATCTGAATTATTATTGAATATCTGATAAAGTGCTAGATCTGGAATACTGGTAATTGGGTTATGGTGCAGATCTAGATCTGAATGGAGGAGCCCTAGCGCAAAGAGAAGGATAAGTTCTATTGATGGGTCATAATCTTCAAGCTTGAATGATAGTATCTTTGTATGATTTTGGTCTGTTATATGCAGCGCTTGCTTGATCTATAACACTGGTAATATGGGTTAATTAGTGTTTGAATATCTGAAAGAGCGAATTATCCTTTATAGATCTGTACGCAGGTTCAGTGAAGCTAAGCCGTGTATACACATTGGTTCAGTGAATGAAAACAGCGTATACGCAGGTTTTTCCAAACACGAAGGCGTATGCACGCATGTTGCAGGTTATTGAAATAGCATATATATTTTGAGTTGTGATCTAGTTGCTTCTATTTATTACTGTTGTGTTCTAGGTTCATATTTTGGTGTGTGGTTTCTAGTACTGTGCTTTGGGTACAGCTGCTAGAGAAGTATCTACTTGATTCATATCTAATTGGTGAAAAGGAGATTGATTGATGGAGAAATTCTTGATGATTGATTGATGTTCATGGATCCAGTCTGAAAATTTATGAAACATGGTCCCTGCAAGAAAGAGAAGGTTGTAGCCTTCAGTAGGCCAGCACCTACACACTAGTATCTTGGCTAGTGCAAGAGCTAAAGGGGGTTGTAGCTCCCTTCCAGGAGAAGCTGGAGAATGAGAGAGGGTTGTAGCTCTCTGCAGGTTGTATCCTGCGTATTGGTAAAGGACTGTAGTAGTACATTGTAAAAGAAGTTTCTAACTTAAAAGAAGATAGAGAGGAATTGCAGCAGGTAGTTTTCACCCACATTGTGTTTCCACCTTTTATCTTGTGTTCTTATGTGTGATTGTCTTTCTGCTCTGTTTTATTGTTTTTGGTTACTAGTTATTTGATTCTGAAACACAGATTAACAATCAACATCACAAAGATAAAGTAAATTAAAAGTTTGCTTTGTATACGCGGGTTTCCTTCTGCATAGTTGCGTATATACGCAGGTTTAATTAACTGAAGTAGCATATATCATTTGATTTTTGAAAAAGGAATATTTGACTTGATAATACTGATTCACCCCCCTCTCAGTATTATTTCCAACAATGTTGAATGTGGAAGAATTGGTTATTATGCATCTAAATGTTCTTATGCCAACATGAATTATAGTAATTATGAGTCAATATTTAAACCAAAGCGTCAAAAGAAAAACCAAGACAGTAACAAAAATATTTTTTACTCAAAAGAACAAAGTGATAGTGAAAGAAATAAATGCGTGATTGATGAAGAAATGAGTGAAATATTAGTCATTGTTGAGATCAAAGAACGTGAAGTGGAAATTAATTATAAGGGATAACTTAGAAGCACAATGAAGGAAATAAGCATCCTTATAAGAAAGAAATTCAATTGATGGGGAAACTTCAAGACAAAAGTCTAAATGAAGACATACTTCTTAGCTTGTAAAGATTGGTTTCCTTCATAGGAATTTCACTATCCTCGGGCTCGGCCATCCTAGGAGCATCATAGCCCTGCTGTGCAATTTCTTTATTTCCTTTGAATGCCTTTTTCACTTGCATCCTTTATATTTGCATTTACTATTCATGCTTCTTTTGTTGTCGGTTATATTTGTTAAATGATTGAAGTGATTTTTTTTGAAGGTTATTTATAGAATCAAAAGCATGATTCATCCTTATAAAAACTTTAAAAAGTCATATTAATCATTAAGCGACTTGGATTGGTTTACTAGTTCACAAATCTAGAATTTATGAAAGTCTCTTGTGGAAAAATAGTAGTAATTTTCTGTTAATTTTTAGAACGCATTAATGAGCTTCTTTTGAGTTGATTCAAATTTTATTGAGTCATAAAAACATTCAAGTTAATAAAAAAAATAATCCCATAGCATTTTCAATTGATCGGGTTAGGCATTTGGTAGGTTAACTAGCTCACTGATTCTTGAATTTCTAGTTTTTGGAGTAGTAATTTTCTGCTATTTTTTAGCACGTGTTATAAAGGGTATTTTTGAATGAATCCAATTGGATTAGAGTCCTAGGACATCTTAATTAATAAAAAAAATCACCCCATCTCATTTTCATTCGATTTTCTTGGTCATTGGTGAGATAAATTAGAGGGAAAACAAGCTGGCAGAATAGGTATTTATCCATTTCAAGTATAAAAATCATAATATTTTTATGGTGTGAAGGTGTTACTATTGATTTACAGGATTAGAATTGTCATTTACACTCCTTATTCTACCACCATATCCATCTTTATACCTCAAAAACCCCTCCAAAACACTATTCACTGAGAGTACGTTTCTAGTTTGTTGAAGGTCATCATGTGTATTGCTCCTTATGCAATATAGGCTTCTGAAGGGTACTAAGATTGGAAAGGGAAACATAAAACCTTCACCTACCTTCTACCACCCATTCCCAACTATATATCACCTTTATAATGCTCACATATCCAATCCTATATCATCTTGTAACAATCCCATAACATCTAGTAAAACCATGTAAAAGCCCTCCAACCTTGACTAGAATTGTCTTTGAACCTTGATTTTTTCCTCCTAGCCTTCATTGATGACTCTTAGGCTCTAAATCCATAATTGATTAAGACCAAAGACCTCTTAATTATTTCCTATTCTCCATTACAATTCACCTCAGTCGTTATGGTTAGTGGACAAATTTGTGAATTTAAAGATACAGTGATGATTTTCTTGATTTCCTTATGAAATTCCTAATGAACTTTGTCACTAATGTAATATCTTTGAATATAGTGATTAAAGGTTGATTTTGTGTTCATTTATCTATGCAAGCTAGACTAGGACCGTTTTTCTTAGATTCATGCTTCTTTTAGGATTTTATTTGCAAGCGTTATTATTTCCGATGCATTGGTTAGATTTCCTTTTCAACGCAACTTTTACATTTTGCAATTAGTCTAGTGTTTAGATTCCTACAAGTAGCATAGAATTTACATTTCTATAAACAAACTAATTTTTACGTTTATGCAACTAGGGAAAGCATCATTTCCATTTCTTAAAAATATAGTAACATTTCCATTTCTGCAACTATTTTAGGCTTTGTTTTTATGATATTAACTCCATTGCATCAAATCAAAAAAAGAAATACATAGTACATGTTTCACATATAGTGTTGACACCTCTTAAGTTTGTATGAACCTTGGGTCCATAATTTAAGTTGGTAGCCTTGGGGGTTGCAACATTCTTGTTGCAATACTAGGGCTCATCACTTTTTGGCATTGTTGAAAACCTTCTTTGAGGCTTCTGAGATTGGCTCACTGGTTGAAAACCTCCATGGGGAAATCAATGAGTAGGAGAAAAAAGAAAAAATAAAATAAAATAAGATCCTAGGTGAAAACATGTTATGAGAAACTTAGGCAGACCTACTAGTTGAAAACCTCATTGACGAAGCTAGTAGGCCTAGAAAAAAAGATAAAAAACCTCTGCAAGCAATAAGAACGAGTTAGAAACATAAGAAAATGTTGATAAAAAATCTAGTTGAGGGAAGTCAAATTAAGTTTTCACCTCCTTTGACCAAATGGTCCACTAGGACCAAAGCCATGTCAATCCATCACCCTCATCCATTTCCAAAGTCTACCCATCATTCCTAGGCCTTTATCATTCATTTTCATCATTGTTCTGAAGTGCTACGGGAAAGTTTTGTGTTGCTACAGGATTGAAAAAACACAGGGAATATATTGTTTTTACCATATCTTAAAAATTGTGCATCTATTTTCCAATTTGTTTCATGGGTATATGCATATGGATACTAGTAACCTGCTCAATAAATTTTAGCAAATTCTAGTGCATATTGTTTGAGAAATCGACCACCATCACCTACAACCATTTTTAATGTGTCTCAGTATTCGTGCACCCATTGGTCGAAATGTTTTATGGTGAGATGCATACGGATGATGGAAGTGTTAGCCTCCTACTGCAACAGGTTACTCATATTTCATGATTGACATTTTTACAGGCCAAATATGTCATACTTTGCATGCTGCAATGCTCCATATTTACTTAACAGTCTCCAAGCGAAGAAGGCTACTCAGAGTTCATTTAATTGCCTTCCAAAGTTTTGAGGAGTTATTCCGGTATCGCCAATTTTCAGTTAAAGGGAGGTCCAAACAGCTTAATCTTGGTCTCCCTAGGTTTAAATTTCTGTTTTAGAATATAGAGAATGTAAATCTGTCCAAACAGCATAATCTTGGTAGATTCTTAGATAGGTAGAGAATCAAAGGAGCCCAACAGTTTAATCTGGGCCCTCGGATGAAATAAGGGTAGTTTGTAGATAAGAAAGCATGAAAAGAAAAAATGGAATGATGGGTTTGCAAGTCTAAGTGCACACAAATCAAAAGAAGAAAAATGTTAGGTAAGTAGGCTGGGTAGGTAGTTTTGCGGTTGTTGAATCCTAATTGCTGATCAGTTCTAGGTTTTAAGGTGTCATCTTTACTCGTGACACAATCAACAGGCAGTTCTATGCGAGAAAGCTCAAAATCAGCTATAACTAGCTTCCTTTCTCCATCTCCCCCAATCATTAACTAACTTCCCTAAAAGAGGTCAAGATTAGCTTGATACCTCTTAAGTTCCATAATTTTCATAGCATTTGCTTGGGTGAAGATCTTCTTTACTCAAAGCTATTCCACACTCTCTCTGAAAAAGGTTCTATCCCCTTGTAACAGCCTAAGGTCTCCTGAACTTAGTGCTTCCTCACCATCTCCATATTAACCACTGACATTATTATTTAGCTCCCTATATTTTCCCATCCCCCTACTAAAATTATGTAAATCATCCCCTATGTAAATATCCCTCCCCCTGGTTGAAAAATAACCATAAGTACCCCTGGAAATTGCTCAGTCTACCTGAAACTTAGCAAGAACCCTCATGCTGCCCCTTCAAACCATCTTCCAAATACAATGGACTCCTTCCAGAGTATAAAATCCCTTTGAGGTGATCAGACTCCTTCCGAAGCCTCAAACGCCTTTCGCACCCACTTACTTATTCCTTCCGACCGCAACAAACCCCTTGCTGACTTCCTTAACACTCCGTAGACAATAGAAAGCCAGATCGCATCGCAAGATCGCAGTTTCCTCTCCATGCAAGTTATGACCCATTCGTCGCCACCCGACGCGATATCGCGATATCGGCGATCGGCGGTCGCAAGCGCCAAATGTCCAACTAAAACGCCTTCCTGTTCCCCGCCCATGCGATATTACGATCGCATCGGAGAAGTTCATCGCATCGCCTTCAGTATCAGCACCTCGCCATGTCACTTCTGTACCAGGGACCCACCGCAGACTGACGTCATCCACCTTACTGCTGACATCAGTAGCCAGAAAGCCGAAAATTCGCCCAGGGAGAGAAATCGCACTTCGGAGCTCCAGAACAAGAAACAGAGGCAGTTTTCGATGCGCGATTAGCGCGAAGCACTAATCGCGCATCGCTACGGGAAATAGGCCATTTCGGGGAATCTTTGGGGAATCTTTTGATTCCTTGGCCCGTTGTGCGCCGAAAAGCCTGGAAATCGCCCTATCGTGCCAAATTTATCCGGTTTAAAGACAGCAGAGGACCAATGACAGAGTTTAAAGTGTATCAGATCAAATCATAAGGTAGAAAGCGTGTCAAAGAGTATCAGTAGGTGGCGGAAGCCATCAATGTAGCGGCAAAGAGTATCAGTGAAAATCTTAAGCAGCGGCCTGAAGCAGGTGAATATTTAATAACTTCCAGCAGAGTCAAAGAAAGAGGGCAAAGCCACTCAAAGCCCTCAAATCATAATCATTTCACATTTAACTCGCACCAGAGCAGAACTACAGATCCTGAAGCACAATCATCCCAGCAGCACCGCATCAAGCCTCTAAGGGCCACATTGTAGTCTTTTCTGATTCAGCTGCCTCTAGCGCAGCCAAAAGGACTTACCTGCATTGAATTCCAGCAACACTTAGATTTTTGAAGAGCTTTTCTAGCAAACCCGTTTAGGTCAATTGTAATGAATGTCCTTCTGATATTTTTCTTATATATACCACCCTGAACAATGTAGTGAGGGGTTGGTTAGTTGGTAGGTTGGTTAGTTAGTGAGTCGAAGACATTGCTTAATTTTCTTCCCAGCATTTCTCCAAGCAGAGACCCGCACTGTAACTGTCATACTTTCTATAATCAAAGATTGCTGAAAGCGTGGATTTCGAAACTGCTTGATGTGTTCCATTGGCCAAGGAGTGATTATGGAATTCCTGTGCTTCTACATGATTCAATAAGTGCTTCTCTCCTCTGTAAATTTTCATGTTTTTACCACCGTTCCGCCTTCTAAATTGCAGGAGAAAAAAATAGCTTAAGATTTGTTTCACTACACCTTAAGTTCAATTCCTGCATTTTTCTATGTTTTCATGAGAAATAGCTATGAGCATGTATACTTAAATGATCTTGTTTACGTTGTTTCTTTCACATATGAATGAGAATTTAGAAATTCTTAACTGCTCCTAAATCACCATTCATCCATTTCTCCTCTTTTTCAGCATGATGAAATGATTCTCCTTTACCTTTCATCCCTGATTTATTCCATCCCTTCGGTAGACTGTTAATTGTATCATGTGTGGCTATCTCGCTCCTTAATCCTCTTGTGATCAAGAAGACGCAATAGCAAGCCTTAATCCATGACTCCACACCCAATGGTTTGAAAATTATCACACCTTACCTTGCCTCTTTGCTTGAGATTTCTACCTTCTATCCAAACCCAAAAAAAAACCCCTGAGCCCAAAGCTAGCCTAAAATCATCAACAAAGTTGAATCATTAAAGAGAGAGACCTCTCTGATTGCAGGTGGGCTAGAACCTGCAATCCAAAGATTGGTTTGTGGTTACCTTGGCCGTATCGCTATAAGGAGCCTAGGGACAACCTGAGTGATAACATAATGGCGAATCCGCTGGGGAACTCCTTAGATAAATTCATTAAACCAGTCTGCAGCCCTACAGAGGAAGAAACCGACCTGTGAGGGTCTCGGTCGACCTGTGATGTTGCAATTTTTAGAAAATTTCCCAAAAAGTATATTAGAAGTTGGCTCCTAAGAAGAAAACGTGTAATACACGATCAAATCCTAATCCAAACAGCCCACCTATTGTTGAAAATCCGAATTTAATTCCTAAGATCATTAGAAAACAAAAGCAAAAAGAATACCAAGCTGCTGCTAGTCCTGAAATAGTTCAGCCAATCGGTGTACCAACCCCTGTCAAAGTTTTATTCCAGTCAACCCCGAGTTCCCCTGGCTCATCACCCCCTTCTCCAAGTAGCTCCTCTACACCTCTATCTCATATTCCTACTACCACTACTACTCCTTCTACCCCGGTTATTCCTGTGATCCCCACTGCTTTAGGTGCTCCGCTTATCCCCGTCATCATGGCTAGATATGCACCATTACAATTACCTGCTAATCCCGGGGCTATGCCTCAGGACTACCAATCAAAAATCACTTTTTTTGATGGCACAACCTCCTGCACCGCCCTACAACATACAAAGAAAATGCAGGATTATTTCGAGAGTTATGAGATTGATGATGAGAGTGTAAGAATGAATATTTTTGTCCAAAGTTTGACCGGTGATGTCAGAACCTGGTTTAGGACACTTCCACCCAATTCTATAGTAAACCCGGAAGCCTTATACCAGACATTCGTTAACAGATGGGAGAAAAAGAAAGACCCCCTGCACATACTGTCCGAGTATGATACTATCAAGAGAGAACCTGGGGAAGCTGTTCTGGATTACTGTTCCAGATTTAACAATGTTTACAATGCAATACCACCAAATTTAAGACCTCCACCTGACCTCGTGTTATACAAATTCCCGGATGGCTTTGATGCCGAGATGGCATATCAATTAAGTGAAAGAGCCCCTCAAAGCCTCACAGAAATGCAAGACGCTGCAGTGAACGTGGAAGCAAATCTAATCGCTAAAAGAAACATAACTAGAACCGAGAGAAGAACCACTTTCAAAGAAGAGCCCTCCTCCTTCGATCAGAAGCTAGATGCTGTCATTAGTAGCATGCACAGGCTGGGAGACAGAATAGAAAATGTTGAGAGGAAAACTTCATGGGAGGGTCAACAGCCAGTCTGGACCACGATATTAGGCCTCCTTTTCAAGAAAACTATTTGGAGGCATCTACATCCGCTGAGCCCACAGACGGGACGCATATGAACCTGATAGATTCAGAAAACGAATAGCAAATCTTCCTCGTGGAAGAAGACCAGCCATACCTTGATACAAAACAATTCCGCACCAAATCGGGAGTGTCCTTTGACTTTAAACAGGGATATGACACTGCTATATACAAGGTACACAAGCAATACAAATTAAGAACAAGGACTGTTGATGTTCTCCCACCTAGCAAAACAAAAGATAGCAAACAGCTCAACAAAACTAAAAGGAAGATCACCAATAATCAACCAGCTGACAGCCCTCTCCCAAACCCTCATCAAGTTATTGTGGAGGATGTAATAGATACACAATCTCCTATTGAGCAGCCTCTGCCCCCCTCCTATCTGAAAGAAGATCTGAAGAGCATTCCCAGACATCTTCCCAAAACAGAGATACCACAAACGGTCATACACCGTGATACTGACATTCCAAAAGAGAACATAGAGAGTATGCCTGAAAAAGAGAAATTCACCACTGTCAATGCCAAGAACTCATTGGAAAAACCATTCAGTTTACAAGCAGAGATTGGAAAACTCAAGATTGCCATCCCCCTCTCAGAACTGGCTAAGCATGATGTATATAGAAAACAAATTCAAAGGTCGCTTCAATTACCAAAAGTAAGGGATGATGTAAACGTTTTAGATGATACCCCTGAACTACTGTTCGGGCCAGAAGTTGACGGAAAAACAACATACGGACCTGTTCCACCTTTTTATGTTAGCCTGCACATACATGACAAAATATTGCACAATGTTATGTTTGACTCAGGTGCCTCACATAACCTTATGCCCAAAGCTGTAATGGAAAAGTTGAACCTCGATGTCACAAGGCCATACAAAGATCTGTATTCTTTTGATTCAAGTCAGGTCAAATTTTTAGGCTTGATCAAAGACCTTTGTGTCTCCCTAGTCCAATTCCCCAACAAGACAATCTTGATGGACGTAGTAGTTGCCGACATTCCCACAAAGTATGGTATGCTTCTATCTAGATCGTGGGGAGAAAAATTGCAAGGATCCCTTCAACTCGACCTCTCTTATGCCACTATATCTGTCTTTGGGCAACCAAAGAGACTGTATAGAGAAACATTAATGAAGTATGTGGTAAGCAGTGAGGAAAAACCCCAAAATTTTCCAATATACTCAATCCATTCTGATATGCATTCTTTTATTTTATTTAGTGATAACACCAGCCCTCCAACTGATGATAAGCCGTTATCTTTGGAGAAAGGAATGAATTTCAGTGAGGAATCGGTTGCCAATACCCGTGAAATTGTCTCAACAGCTAAGGCAACCAACACGCAGCAAGAAGAAAATCCCGAAACAGAAATTACCAGTCCACCCATTCCCCAAACAACTGAAACTCTCAATACAAACCTCGAACAAGAAGCCACATGGTATTTGGAGTTTGATGGTTCAGTTAACAAGTTAGGAGTAGGGGCTGGAGTGTGGATTTACAATACTCACGAGAATCGCGCACAAGGCCATGCCTATAGACTCAATTTCAGATGTACAAACAATATGGCGGAGTATGAAGCTCTTCTCTTAGATCTCAAGTTGCTCAAAACCCTGGGAGATACTACCATCTCCATCCTAGGTGATTCAGACTTGATCATACAACAGATAAAGGGTAACTTTGTCGCTAATGATAGTAGAATGAGAGCTTACAGAGCTGCTGCCAGCGAATTGCTCAGTGCCTTCAGTGAATTTGAGCTAGCCAAAATTGCACGAGACCATAATATTCATGCCCATAGCCTAGCCACCTTCCCTAGCACATGTAAGCTTCCCTTTGAACCAAATCACCATTTCACTGCTGAAATAAAACACAGACCTTCGGTCCCTAACAATGTCAGGGATTGGAAGGTATTCCAAGATGATGCCCAGATTAACAATTTTTTGACTCTGGAGGACGAATTCTCCAACACAAACATTGACATGGATGCGATAGCCGAATCACAACAGTTAGCAGAAGAAAAACACCTGACTCTAACAGCTGCAATAGCTAAACAAATCCTAAGCCCAACTGTTTTCGACAGTACAAACATAGGGCAGCTGAAACAAATTTGTTCACAAAAAATAGCCAAGATAAAGGATGAGTTTATTGATCTGAAAGGTAATGTTCTGCCTACCGGCCTTACTCCATTGGAAGACATGTTTGATGAAAACAATGTGGCCAAAAAACCAAAGATGGAACCTTTGAATGTTGCCATAGAAGAACACAACATAGGAACAACATAACACCCCATAATGATTAAATTATCCAAAAATCTACCTCCTGACAAAAAACCGGAATATGTGGATTTGTTCAAAGAATTCCAAGATGTATTTTCCTGGAGTTATGAGGACTTGAAGTCCTATGACACTTCAGTAATCCAACATACCATTCCCCTAAAACGAAATCAAAAACCGTTCAAACAAAAACTTAGAAGAATCAACCCCATGCTTCTTCCTTTGATTGAAAAAGAAATAAAGAGAATGTTTGAAGCAGGTATCATTGCACCCATCAGATTCTCTGAATGGGTGTCTAATTTAGTTCCCACCAGAAAGAAAACAGGAGAGATAAGACTGTGTGTAGACTTGAGAAATTTAAACCAAGTCTCTCTAAAAGACCACTACCCATTTCCCAAAATGGATCATATCTTGCAAAGAGTAGTGGGTTCCTATAGAATTTCTTTGCTAGATGGATTTTCAGGATTTAACCAAATACTTGTTCACCCGGATGACCAAGACAAGACAGCTTTTACCACACCCTGGAGAACATTCAAGTACATTAAAATGCCTTTTGCGCTAAAAAACGCCGGTACTACTTTTCAAAGGGAAATGGATATTACATTTGCTAAGGAGATACATGATTTCCTCGTAGTTTACCTTAATGACCTGACCCCATTCTCCAAATCTGACCAAGTGCACCTTAAGAACTTAAGGCAAATTTTCATGACATGCAGGAAATACGACATTTCTTTAAACCCTAAGAAGTCCCTGTTTGCCCTAGAGGAAGGCAAGCTTTTAGGGCATATAATATCAAAAGATGGAATAAGAATTGACCCGGAAAGAATTCAAGCTATCCTCCAAATCCCTTACCCAAGAAACATAAAAGAATTGCAAGCATTCTTCGGAAATATCAACTTCCTGAGGAGATTTATCCCAAATCTAGCCGAGCTAGTAAGGCTATTGAGCAACATGCTAAAAAAGGATGCTAAGGTAAGATGGTCTCTTGAAGCCAAGCAGGCTTTCGAGAGTATAAAAACTGCCCTAACTCAAACACCTGTCCTTACCAGTCCTCAATTCGACAGAGATTTTATCATTTTTTCCTTCGCATCTGAACACACTATAGCTATTGTCCTTCTGCAGAAAGATGATCAG
>APFE030356808.1:0-10542 GCA_000404065.3 Pinus taeda | reverse complement strand
CCTTCTCTGTTGGCTGCAATGTTGGCTTGCGGGCTACATCATCTTGATCAAAGAGTTCTTCTAGAGGTATCAAGCCTTTGGGAATAACGTTATTCTTCAGCTACACCACATCCATTTCATTGCTTTGCATTTCATCTGTACCATTACCTTTGCCATCGTCATTTTCCTCATCAATTGAGGTCTCTTTGAACTTGCCTTTGTTTTGCGAAAATCATCAATCTCCTCATCATCTTGGAACACTTGCGAATATCTCTGATTGTTTGGAATAGTCGGATGATGCTTGACATGGATTTCGAATTTGTTGCTAGAGTTCATTAGGATCTTCAAACTACTCGTTGCCTTGGCAAGAGCATCAACAATACTATTTTGTATATGAGGCACACATGTTAAGGTGTATTCTGAAAATAATTTCAAAATGTCTAGGATTGCATTATGGTAGGCCCGCATCCTGGGATGCTTGCTTGATATTCGCCTCTGACCTACTTGATAACCAATTCAGAGTCACCATATACTAAAATCCTCTCGGAGTTCAGCTTTCTTAGAATCTTTAGGCCAGCAATCAAAGCTTCATACTCAGCTTCATTATTTGAACACTCAAAAGCCAACTTGTAAGAGCATACCCATATGTTACTAGGGACTTTGTTTGGGGTGGATAAAGGACTGTGTACCCAAATTCCAATTCCAGTGCCATCATTTCCCACTGCTCCATCGAAATCCATGGTCCACAAACCTTCTTCCTCCTCTTGCAAGTGCTGGAAATATGTTTGTCGTGCCTTGTCTACTTGCTGTCCATTATTTTCAGCTGATTTCCCAACAGTGTTTTGCTGTTCTTGTTCTTCTTTCTTCAAAACTTCTCTGAAATTTTCTGTTATTTCCGAAATATCATCTTCTTATACTAACTGACTATCTATATCATTGAAACTATGTAAATACAAAACAAAAGACTCTAAATCTATATGTACATAGTTAATAGGATGATTTATTGGTTTCTCCTTGCTTGTGATCATGTACTTCATTTTTTGTTCCCGATACAATTTCCTCATTTGTCCAAACACTGGAATTGTTGCATAGGAGAAATATAGCTGTAGTGTCCCTTTTAATTTCGCTACCCAAGACTTGGAAAGAAGCATGCCAAACCTTGGAGGAATGTTTGCTACCACAACATCCATCAAAACATTCTTCATTGGGAGCTAATCCAAACTCACAATCAAGTCTTTGATGAGACCTATACATATTACTCTGCTGGAATCAAATGAATAGACATCATGATATTGTCCGGTGATGTCTAGACCAAGATTATCCATGATTTCCTTGGGCATGAGATTGTGAGAAGCTCCATAATCAAACATGGCGTTATGTAACACAAAATCATGCAACCTTAAACTGATTTAAAAAGGTGGCACACCACTATCAGGAGACTCACCATTTGACGCTGGCCCAAAATTCATTTCAAGTTGATCATCTTCGACATTAACCATGTCAGACATTGGGTCCAAATTCAACATTTTAGATACTTGTCCTTTATAACTACTGTTCTTCAATATTCCAGTCAAGGGGATGGATATCTTCAATTTAGAAATCTCATTCTCTAAATTGAAAGCGAGAATCTTTTCTACCTCTTTGACTGGGATTTCTTTCCTCTCCTTTTCTTTCAATGCAACTTGTTGATGTGATGGTTCTGCTGATGTTGGTTTTCTACTCTCCGGATCAACCGCCTCCTTTGTTTTCCTTTGTGTAACTGCTGAATCATTCTTTGACACTTCAACATCCTTCCTTTTCTGAATGGGTCTGACCAGCACATCTCTGTTTCTCAGTGAATATCACTATTCTTGGGCGGACAAAGTGTTATCACTGAATAGATTTCAAAGGAAAAGGGTAAGGTAAGGGAGAATTGGTCTTGGTTATTCTCAAGTTCCTTTCATGCATAAGAAGCACTTGGAAAACTCAGGGTGAGCATACATCAGAGTTCTTTGAAGGCTCAAGCAAGGCATGTAAGTTTTGAATAACTTCATGGTAGACGGAAAGGCCATTTCAACCAAAGGAAAGATCAAGAGAGTTGAATTTTTGACTTGAAGCTGTGTTTTTAAAATCACACAGCAGTTTCGTAGCGTGCTACAAAACTGCTGTAGCTGCACATTATGCTCTCATGGACCAATGTTAAAAGACAAAGGCAAATATTTTTGAAGGAGAACCTATACAAAGGATCATGTACAAAGTATCAACATTCAGCAAGGCAAAACAAGTAGAGGAAAGACATTTTTTTAACTTCAAACTTTATCAGTCAAACTGTCTTCTTGTTTTTACCAGTCAACTTCTAGAAGATGTTCTGAGTAGTTGAAAACTCATCTCTGAAAAGTGAAAGAGATTTTCATTCCTAAGATACTGAAGTACAAAAACCACTTCCACTTTCTTCAAATTCATTATGATATGGGAGAAATGAAAGACCAAACTTGCGCTATGAAACTGTTGTAGGTGCAGTTTTTCAAAAATCAAAATTTCATGTTTTACACATCTTATTCAAGGATCGATTCTGGACAACTGGAGTAGTGTTTCAAAAAACCAAGAGAGTTTTTTTTTCAGCATGGATTGTTTCACAAAAGCCTCCTTCAGTTTTTCCAAATACGTTTTTTGTGAGAAGTTATGAGCTCTGTCCCAAGACCCATGTTTTCAGCCAGAACAGAGCAAGGGACAATCTCCTAGTTTCTAGGAACATCAAAAGGATAAGTCATCAAGGGCCATATAGAAGGTTATGAGCACCATCAAGTTCGACTTCATGGAGTTTTAGGTGTCAAAGAATGTTTTAAATGTTTAGATAAGGTTTTTTTGATCATAATGAGGAGTTACACTCCTAATTGTTTTAGGTCTCTAGGACTCCTAGTTAGTTGTCTTTTGTATTAAATAGTTAGTTTAAGTGTCAATAGGTGTCAAATAAGGAGGAATTCGAATTCCCCTCATGCTTGAGGAGGAATCTCAGTTAGGTAGAAGAACTCTATATATAGCTGGAGCAGCAATGTAATAGTGGTTGGAAATTTTATGAAAAAAGGTTGATATTTGGCTTATGTAAAACTCCGTTTTGATAATACATGTTTGGCTTTACTTCTCAGGATTCATGAGGGATTTTATGTTCAGAATGTGTAATTTTGTCCTTTTCCTAATTCTTGCAGTGGTATGCATGTGTAATCACTCAGAATTCACTTGAGGTGCTCTGACTTCCTGTATGCATTCATAGACTGTGTGGTCCTATCTGAGTGGTTATGTTTGGAATATTTTAAATGCTGAATGCGCTGACTTCTATGTAAGGTTGAATTCATTGTCATATTGAGATGTTGTTGACTCCATAAGCCCAATAGATAGTTGTTAAATGTGTTTCCACCATTCATATTCTCACAGTTGTTTTACAAGAGTTAGCCATCTTATCTATAATCAAAATCATTAACCCCTTTTTGAGAGAGCCCTCTCAGGTTGAGGAGGCTAAGCCTCAGCCTAAAGTAGGTTTGAAATAGTTACTTAGAGTCAACCTGATCAGCAGCCTATTAGGATCTGATTTGAGATAACACAAAGAATTCATGTGGCCTCTTTGGTATTCATCTGACTCCTCCTCCAAGACGATGTCGCTTGCTAGAATTAAATCTACATCTTTGTGTGTAGCTAATTTCCCTGCATACTCCTCCTCTTCAGTGAGATAAGTAGGCAAATCATCAGGAGTAAAGAGGTGATTTTCTTTGCCTATTACATTCCCGTCTTCATTTGATTCCGGTCCATGCACAAAATTTTGCTGCAAAGGTGTCTGTACTGGTTGTTGTGCAATCGGCTCTTGGGCTCGCTGATCTCTCTGTCTTATTCTATACTATGGTTTTTGCTGGCCACAGAAGTTAGGATTTCTAACTTGTGGCTCCGGTTTGTCAAGTTTCACTCTTTCTAGCATCTGCTCTACCTTCTGAAGTAGCTGATCTACCGAGGAAGTTTCTTCCTTTGCAGTGACCTTCTTCTCTGCTCTTGCTCTAGCTCTCTTGGTTAGCAGATTTGCTTCAACACTGACCGCTATCTTCTGCATGTCTTCCATTGTGGTCGGTTCTCTTTCTCTCAATTGATAAGCCATGTCAGCATCAAAACCATCTAGGAACTTCAACATAGCTAGTCCCACAGGTGGCCTTAGATTATTTGGAATTTCATTATAAGCTGTATTGAATCTAGTGCAATAATCTTGGACCAACTCACCAGTGTTTCTTTTGATTTGCTCATACTCAGCCAGAATTTGAAGAGGATTCTTTTTCACTTCCCAGCAGTTTAAAAATCATCTTTTTAGGTCAGCCAAGGTAGCGATACTTGCGGCCGGCAAACCTCTGAACCATTTTCTCACTTCACCTACAAATGTCTGTACAAAAAGTCTCATTTCCACATTCTCTGCATCGATCTCATGCACTTCATAGAAGTCTGCCATTCTATCCACATGTTGTTGAGCAATAATTCCATTAGGAGTGCCATCAAAAAATGGGATTTTTCTTTGGTAATCAGCAGGCATGTCATCTAAAACTTGAGGCAAGACAAGAGGTGCAAAACGGGCAGCCGTCACTCTTGGTGGATTTATCCTCGGAGGTGTTGGAGGAATGTACACAATTTTTAAGGGGCTAGCAATTGGAGTTTGAAGCTGAGTTACTATGTAGTTATCAATAGACTGGTTAGCCCTTTTTGTCTCCAAGTCTACAAGAAACTGTGGATTGTGGACAGTAGAGTCAACTGCTCTTTCAGACTTGGTTTCAAACGACGATAATTCAAACTGCTCATCAAACTCTAGCTCTTCAATATACTCAAAAATGTCTGGGCATGAATGGGATTTGAGCACGAGAAATATAGAGCTTTCGTGACGACGAATTCTTGAAATCAAATTGGGACTTTCGTAGATGTGCGGAGGGTCGACATCTAGATTAGCTCTGTTGTATCTTCTAGAAGCCAGCGTGCTATTGAGAAAAATCAAAGGACACAACCAACTTTACTCAGCCTATCAAATCCTAAACTTATCATTCGGAAGCTTATAATTATTAAGAAGCAAGGGGATTGATTTCGTTCCCCAGTGGAGTCGCCACTATGTTAGCACCTAAATCCGCCTTAGGCTGAAGGAAGGCAACATTCAGGATAAGCACAAACCACGCTCAGTCTGGTAGCTAGCCCTACCAAAGCAAGAAAGGGATCTCTCCGAGTCACACTCAATGAATAGATGAATGAAAAGGCCTGAGCTGACTTACAGTGAACTATTTATCTTAGGCTAGTAAGTAAATATGAATACAAGAAGCGATTTTTATGAATGACTGTGTTTATGGGATGGTATGGGACCAATGGACCTCAATGAACAGAGAACTTAATACAAAGGCATGGATTACTTTGTGAGGCAAGATAGGCGGAAAGCCTAACAATTTATTTTAAGATGGTGCGGAATGGAGAGATTAATTAAGAGGGTGAAAAGGGCATGGAAAACATGAATCCTTTTCAACAGAAGAATGAACACTTAACATGAAATTTTCCCACAGGGAGAGCAATAAAATTGAATTCTACCTTAGCTAACTCAGAAAACTTCACTGGAAATGAATATGAAATGAACTATGAAACATAACAAGATACATAGGAAACATAAGAGACACATTTTCTACACTCACAACCACATGAAATAGAGCCATTTCCTTTTATTAATCTTTTGTAAAAAATATACAATGCAGAAACAAAGTTTCTTTCCCACAATCTCCCAGAAGTTACAAGCCAACCAACCCTTTGCAAATATCTTGCATACAATATATAGAATGTGCCATGAAGATATAGAATGCCCAAGGGTTGGGGAGTTACTCAAATCATTACAAAATGAAGGTGGAGAGCCAAACATCAGCTACAGGTGCAACGCCACAAACATGACAAATGGCTTGGGTGACCCTTTGCCTTCCTTTGACACTTGGATAGATGCCCATCTGGAGTGAAAATTATTTAAAATCCACCTTTGGTGCCAAGGAAATGAAGTGTAGATGAGGGGGCCCACTTATGAAAAGTCGAGAAGCGAAATTTCGCGAAACAGAGGCATTTTGGGCCATTTTTCCTATATGCGTTGTGCCCTTTTCTGTATGCATCGCGCCACGTTGAGGCCAGTTTTGAGGCACGTGTAGGAGTCCAAAATGTGTCCAAGTGTGCTTGTTTGAAAGCCTGTCCTATCTTCTTTCCAACCCAAGTGGAATTTTTGAATTTGGAACTCATTTGCCCCTCCAAATCGTCATTCTCCCAAGAATGCTTCCTGTGTGTCAAAATAGGGGCAGTGAGGCCATTTTTTGGGTGTTTTTGACCTCCTGGAGACTCAAATCATGCCCAAATTTCTTTATAGAGTGCCAGTAGTTGTGATTTTTCATGTTGAATCCAAAAATGCAAACCATTTCTCATTTGGAGCTCCCAATACTACGCGTCGCACAGGTGGTGTGGCGCATATAGAGAAAAAACCTGTGTTTGTACTAAAAAATTCCCATGTGACCAAAATTGTCCCAAATTTCTTGAAATTTGGGTTGGAGGTTCTCTAAGAGGCACTATGTTGGGCCACAGAAGTTTCTGCCAAGATTTGAAGCCGATCTTTCTCTTTTGTCTCTTTTGTTGCTCTGCTCAGTTTGGCCTTCAAGCTCCTTATTTGGGCCTTTACGCTCATGTTCCGTGCCCTGTAATGACAAGCCATCCTCCTCAATATGGTTTTATCCCTGTTGGCCTTCTCCAGCAGTCTCTCTAGGTGTAGATTGACCCACTCTAACCAAGACTCACGATCGTTGTTGATCTCTTGCTCCAAGGTAGTGAGCTTGATCCTCCTCTGCTAGCTAGCTTGTCGATTCTCATGAATTCTTTGCAGCTCCATGATTGCCTGCTGGTCCTAAAGTTGTTTCTTCCTCTACTCTAGATACTTGATGATCCATCTAGCCCTCTCCACATTCAGTATCAAGTCTTGGATGTCCGAGTCCTGCTCCTGAATGTTCATCCTAAGTTTGGCATTTTCTGCCTCTGCCTCATCATCCTGAATGAGGATGACATCGGTCTCCTGCACACCTGATGGCCCCTCATCATGCACGGGCTTCTTTCCCTTGTCCAGTACCTATGTAGTCGATGCCAGAAGCGAGGCCCCTTCCACCCTAGGTGGAGATAACCCTCACTTTGCTGCTGCAAACAAGTGCCTACTGCCTCTCTCATATGTAACAAAAACTGGCAAGGTAGTGGTCTCATGGTGCTCACGCTGATGAGAAGGACCACCCAACTCCTGCTCTAGCTCTGATAGTACCTATGATGTGTTGAAGAAATCATGGGAGATGAAGTCCTCCCAAGCAATTCCCTGCAATCCCAACTGATGATCTACCAAAATCTAGATAAGAGCAAAGTGAAACACACTGTTAAGCTGCTGTTGAGGGTTCTTATGCAGCATGAAGGTGTTCATCCTCTCTATATTCCTGCATACGAAAAACGGGAGGTTCATCATCCTCACCCTGGTAAAGTGCATGAGCAAGCAGACGTGATAGGCATATAGTCGAGAGAACCTCCCCTCACAGTTGAAGTATTTCATGATCAATCTCATGAGTGGAGCATACTCATCTTTCAAGTATCTGAAGGGAAAGACTCTTGTGAGCTCATTCAAGAATCTGGCATTGATGTAAGGCTCATAGTGTTGCCTATCCACCTTCTTCTTCTTATGCCACTGTTCTCCAACATTTGGTATACTTGTTGCCACTGATATAGCTTCGGGTGTCAATATGAAAGTGACCCCGGCCAAGATAGACTGACCTCCATGTAGATGAAGCACAAATAAACGGGCCAACTCATGATGAACTCTAACATTTTCCACCCTTTGAGAAAATTCAAAACATGATAGGTGCTGGAAGCATGACATGGCAACAGGACATGCTTGTAACTTGGTGAGGGTAGTGGGTTCATCCCTGACATGTTTGCCACTCTTGTGGTGTCTCCTGGGAGCCTGCTCTTCTGAGGATGAGTCTTTCTGTGTCTCCATCTCATACTCAGACGAATGCTATGATGTCATGACTGCAATGTGGACTGTGATTAGGTTGCCCTTTGATGATGGTGTGAGGCTGGGTGCCTTTGTAATATCTGTTACCAAGGGGAATAATGAAACAGGGAGTATTAGTGAAGGGAGTGATGTAATGGGGATAGGGGTTATGGGGAGAAATTTGTTTAGGGATATGGGAGGAGTTTGGGTATTTTGATGGGGTAGGGTTTGGGGTTTAGTGTTGACCACATAGTGGAGGGATAGGGGAGAGGGTTTGGTAGTAATTTAGGGCAGGGATTTTAGGAGAAATGATAAAGGGAGGATGGGAAAAATGATAGGTGAGGGGAAAAGGGTGAGTGGAGTCAAACCTTGGCACTAACAACACATTTTAACAACCCTAGCCATCATGTTTCTTGGTGATTTCTTATGGTTTATTTTATACATTTTGGTGGCATTGAAGCATCTCTATAAACACCATATCATTGACAAAATATGATGAGAAAGGAATGTCATAAGGCCTACCTCTCAATTTGGTGTGCTTCACCAAAATTTGGAAGTGTTTGGGCACTGCTTTTGGTCCTTGTCTGTTTGCGCCGCGCGCAAAGCCCAGTGCGTTGTGCCCTGGGTATGCGTCGCGCCCTTAGAAAAATTGAACTGTGTGCGGGTTGCGTGTGCATCGTGCCCTTAGAAAAATTGAACTGTGTGCGGGTTGCGTGTGCGTCGCGCCCTCTGTGTGCGTCACGCTCTTGGGTATATGCGTCGCACCCTCTAAAACCACCTCCAACTCACTCAAACACTCACAAATGCACACTCACACCTTTACAACGCTTCTCCAAGGCTTGTAATAGCACAGTGCCTTTGGTTTTGATAAAAATTTGTATATCTAGCCTTGGAAGAGATGGGTTTACTTTTTGCCTCTTCAACAACCCATTTTTCTAATGTTATGTTTTGGCACTTTTTCCCTGACTTTAAAACACACTGATTTTCACTTTCCCTTTGAAATTTTAGCTCAAATGATGAAATTTTCGGCACTCTTTGCAGGGAGTGTACGACAGGACATTTGACCACGGAAACCATGACTGCATCTGAAAAAATAAACTGGCGACTTTTTCAAAATTTTGTCATAAATGACACTGTTTGACTTTTCTTCAAAACAGAGTTTTGAAGAAGAGTCGAAGTCTATCTGCATGACGATGAAGATATCTAAACCATAACTATGTAAGGGCCTCACTCTAGTCTGCAAGGCTTTATTGGACATGTTCAAAGACCAAATTGATGAATCCCTAGACCTAGAAATCGAAAATGACTTTTGTCCTTTAGAGGACTAGACCTTGAGTGTCATGGACTTTGATGATTAGTGACCAAAGACCTGAGCTAGTAGGAGCCAGACATGAGGGGGAATAAGTATAATGACCTTCTCTGTCATATTATGGCATGTCCCTAGCAGAATGCAGCTAGGAGAATGGAGCGGGACACCTAAACATGAAATGCAAAAAGAGTTTTGATCTCTGACGGAGGACTGACCAGACTGACTCTAACACTGTCATCAACACTTCCTGCCCAATCTGCATTTGTATATTCATGAAGTGTAAGATCTGTATCTCTAGGATACCATAAACCAAAATTTTTTGTTCCTTGAAGATATTTGAAAATCCTTTTGACTTCCTGAAGGTGTGATTCCATTGGATTTGCTTGGAATCCTCCAACTATTCCTACTGCATGCATGATGTCTGGTCGAGTACCTTTTAGATAAAGTAGACTGCCAATCATGGATCTGTAAGATGGTTGATTTATTGTTGTTGATTCATCATTTGAGCTGAGACTGCATCATGTTACCATTGGGGTACATACCGGTTTAGAATCTTCCATGCCATATTTTTTCAAGACTTGTTTGAGATATTTGGTTTGTGACAGAAAAATACCATCTTTATTTTGTTGAACTTGAAGACCAATAAAATATGTAAGCTCACCAAGCAGGGACATTTCAAATTCTTGCTGCATTACCGAAGAAAAATTCTGACTCATGGCTTCTTCATTGCTACCAAAAATGATATCATCAACATACACAACAAGTATTAGCATTTTATTATTGTCAATCTTTGTATATAGATTGCTATTAGCCGATCTGTGCAAAAGACCTTGTTGATGGAGATATTTGTCAAGACGGTAATACCAGGCCCTTGGAGCTTGTTTCAGACCATAGAGAGCCTTTTTGAGTCTGCATACAAGTTTTGCATCATTTCCAAGAATGAATGCATCTGGTTGCTCAATATAGACTTCTTCTTCTAAGTCTCCATTAAGAAAGGCATATTTTACATCCATATGGTATACTTTGAATTTCTGAAAACTAGAAAGACCAAGGAACATTCTTATGGCCTCAAATCTAGCAACAAGTGCAAAAGTTTCTTTAAAATATATACCTTCTTGTTGAGCATATCCTTTACAAACAAGTCTGGCCTTGTTTCTAATAACTTCTCCATTTTCATTTAGCTTGTTTTTGAATATCCATTTAGTTCCTATGATATTCTTATCAT
>APFE030356804.1:0-18680 GCA_000404065.3 Pinus taeda | reverse complement strand
AAATTAAATTATTAAATAATTAGAATGCTAATTTAGAATTAAAATTTTAATTGAAATTCTCTTTTTAGCCCAGCGACAGAATTCCCAGATTTACATCAGATTTGATCCATCAACTTTGGAGGCTCATAAATTGAGTTATACTTGGCCAAATGAGGCCCAGGATGGCTCATTGGAAAGAGAAAATCAAGGAGAACATTTTGGAGGAGGTTTCAACAACAGATTTAATCATTTATTCGGTCAAAAATCAAGCAGAAGATTAGGCTCCGAATTATGAAAACAAAATCAATTTTCTGAGTTATTTTCTTCAATTTCATTTGTCCAAAGCCTCTTCTGATTGCAGATCCATTGGTAAATGATATCCTTTGCCAATCAAACCATTCCAAGCATCAATACAGAGCTTATATTTTATTTTCAATTATTTATTTAAATTGAATTTGATTTAAATGCCAACAATGCTATTTTGATTTTATTGTTGCATTTTAATTTATTTTGATTTCTTCTTGCAGGAAAAAAGTGGAAGAGATATGGAGAAAAGGATTTCAAGCAATGAGAATACTCCAGCAATTGAAGATCGAAATTTTGAGCAAGTAAAATTGGATTTAGCAGATTTCTCTTCAACAAACTCTTCTCTCAAGAATTCCTTCAAAAATAGTATAAGTAATAGATTGCATAATGTAATGGGCTGCTCTCCTCTGCAATTTTAGACTCCATGAAAGCACTACTGTAATAGGAATTTAGAGTTGTAGGAGAGAGGAGAGAAAATCTTAGATTTGGGGATTATTGAGGATTTTCCCTTTGTATCTTGAATTATGTGTGAGGGGCAGAGTTTGCACTATTGTGGCTCTAGTTTTGAAGACAGAAGTTCAAGCAATATAAAGGGTTGTTGGAGACCAAGGACAGAGAAATGGATGCAATAAATTGGTATTTCTAATACTACTGTTTCAAATATCAATTTTAATTTTATTGTGACAGGAATGTGTCATTTTATTCATGTTTGTGCACTATTGTCAATATGGGTAATTTGTCAATCTTGTTATTATGTATCTCTGTTTTTTATGGATTAATTTCTCATTTTTGAGTAACTACTTACTCTGAAATCTATCTTATGAAACTGATTTATTGAATGGTAATGTGTTGTGAACTATTTCCACATGTCATTATTCAATTATTGGATATATTGACTTGATAATCAATATCATTTTTGTGAACTACTTCCTGAATGTTGTTGGTTTATTATTTCAGTTAAGAGGTCTCAAGAGGATGTGTTTTGTTATCCATAATGTCAGTTAATCGAACTACTTCATTAATTTGATATTCATTATAAACAAAACATATCTAAATCTCAATACTTTAATTATCTTGCTCTTAGTTGGGTTAGATCTATATCTTCCTAATTAAGATAGGATTTAGATTATTTTCTTTTGCTTGCATTATAAAATAAACTTGCATTTAGAGTAAATTATAAATTCTGTTAAGTCCTCTCATCAAAGAGGCAAAACTTTAGTTGTGGCTTGGTTGAACCCAAATCAGCTTAAGGGTCATTCTCTTTCCTGATCAGCAAGAAGAAGTGATCTGATATCCCTGTCTATTGATAGTTAAAGATACATTATAAACCAATAGCAATAGGGAGAAGGTAACTGGACCTAGTTAAACCAGTCGGAGCCACCACACCAAACGGAAAAGGAGCTGTTTTAAGGTCCGGACCGAGTGGTTATCCCCCATTGTTGTTGCAGCGATTTTCGAGGCATCAACATGACTATAGGAGTTTTTGGAGCCAATGTGGCTACCAATGTAGATGGTACTGCAGTAGTCACTGTAGGGATTACAGCCGTTGGCATGGTCCCTACTTCACCTTGCTTCAATTGGATTAAGGACTGCAATTCCTTCTCTATGCTCCTCAATAGATCATTTAGTTTGAGGACTAAATCCATTAATTCCTCATGCTAAGTTTGAGATTGTAACACATCCTGCGTTTGTGGATGATGCTAGGAGGGTATCTTTAGTTGCTTCTTCAGTGAAGCAATGTCCTTGTTCTTCTGTTTTATTAACTCCTCTGTTTCTTTGATATCTTTGGGATCATGTCCCATCTTTATGATCAAGTCTTCCAAAGACTTCTTTCTGTTATCCTTGGCTTGTGATGAATCCTGTTCAAGTTGATACTGACTGAGATGTTGTTCAGGGAACTTTGCAATTGATGAACATCTATGGACTTCCCTGTTAGGGTGGAGTAGATCATTTCTCCAACCTACTTGTGAAACTCTATTTGGTCCATAGGGTGAATATCCCTGGCCAACACCTCAAAATCAACTTTTTTATAGTCAATGGGTGCCCTTGGTTGCTGCATGGTTGGTTGAATGAGGGACACCTACATCTTCCCCTCTTTGATGTCAAAGGCTGACTTCAATCTACTCTGACCTGGAGTAGAAAGTTTAAAAGGCTGAGCATATGTGTTATCTTTCAACCTTTCATTCCTCATTTTTATCTCTTTAAATCTTTCTTTGATACTTTTATCCTGGTCTGCTCGCCTACTGCAGGACGAGGCCTCTACACTCAGCTGTCTCTATATCATTTAGGTTCCTGAGGATGATGGGGGTTGTGTTTCCTCTGAAGGAACAATACCTTTACTCCTTTCTGGCTCATAATCAATTATTTCAAATGAGCCATCAGCGTCTTCCTGCTCTGACACAGGATAGAGTCTAGGCCTCTTGATTTGGCCTCTTTCATATTAAACATTGAAGGCTTGTGTCTATGAACTTGATCCTTCCTCCCTGCCCCTTTTGGGATATTTCTCCTCATTCAAAGGAGTCTGCATGATAGGGGGAGTGCTCATTGTCCCTTCTTGATGTGGTACCTCCATAAATGAATTTTCATCAAATTGCTTTTCTAGATCTAATAATGTGTTTTCCATAGCAACTTCAGGATTGTCCCTGTCCTCTAAAGTGTTTTCAACCATTGTAATTGGTTGGCATACTTTTCTATCTCAGGGATGCGGTGATGGATATAGGGAGCCATCTTGTTTTTCTGACTTCTTTTGCAAATAAAATCCAAGGGATCATATCTCCATATGAAGCTTTGTTTTAATTTTAATCTCTCAAGGATCAGGTCTGCCTCCTTTCCAGCTTCTTTACTATTACAAATAAAAGGACCAAATTGGTCTTTGATCTTGATCTGGGCTTTCTTTTTGGCTGAGACAAAGTTTACCTCATCCAAATTTATTATCTGCCTGTAGTACTCCAAGGCAAATAACCTCATTGGGAGATATTTAGGTAGCTTTTATGGGGCAATATGGCACCCATAAATCTTGATTTCAGTGTGGTTTTGGTACAAGTACCAATCTCCCGCTTGATGATTGATGTTTAGATGAAGGACTCTCCTGATCTCAGAACTGATTCTTGGTGGAGGGGTTCCAGCAAGCATGGTCATCACAAGATGGACAAAGGAATCTATAAATTCATTGTATAAATAGGGGAGGGATATTGATGAGTCAATGGGGTCCAGAAGATGACTGATCTTGGTTGGTCCTTGGTGTCCAACTTTTGCAAGGTATGTGGGAATTTATCTGCTTGGAAGTAGAGGAACATGTGGTATATTACTGAGGATTACTTGAAGACTCTCTTAGTGGGTAATCTCATAAGTTGTTAATGCATATTGTCTGCAATGAACTGGGCATAGTCATAGATTACTGTTGGAGGCTTACCAGGGCTAAAGATATACATGAAAGAAAGGACTGTTTCATCCACCTGTTCATCAGTGGTACAACCCATGATAGAAGAAACCATGGCGATGATATGTTTACCCCTTTCAAAAAATATGGCATAGATGTATGGCGGGATATCAGTGGGCATATGTGCTTCTTTCAAAATGAAAGTTTGAAAAATTTCAGTGAGTCTGGTAAGGCCCAAGGTGGGGTATTTTTCCAGCAAGTCTCCAACAACTAGCAAGGTCAGGTTTTGGCCTAGTTGCAACTACAACATTTGGTTGATGGACTTGGAATTGATTTTGAAAAGGATTCCCTCATGAGGAGACATAATAGACATGGTGTTGGGAATGTATTGAATTCTGCATTGGTGAATGATCTCAAGAAAACAATGGACTTGTGGGAAAACATACTTGGGTAGGTTAGATTCCCACAATATAATTTCATCAGCATGGTTAAGGTGGGCGTCTCTCACAAGGAAATATATTTTAATCTTTAGGCTGTTGGTGACTGTGTCTTTTATCTAGAAATCTCTGTCAGCCAGGGGAAGGTAGTCTAGGTTCAGATGAGGTGTGAACACAGCTTGACATTCAATATAGAGGGGCAGCCATAATTCGGTTCTTGTGGATTCGAATTAGGCTTTCTCAAGGTTGAATTGGGGTTTTCAGAGGTAGTTTGGTAGTTTTGGGGTTTGAGTATTTAGCAAGGTGTAGTATGGAGTCTATTGGAGTAATTTCAATTAAGTATTAAGTTTAAAAAAATACTCAATGACTGGTCTAACTTGAAATTGATAGGGAACTTGGTGAATTCAGTTTTAAATACCTGAAACTGAGGCAAATTGACTTTGAGCAGGGTAACTGGTAGCTGCAATTGGTCGAAGGGTGCTTATGGAGGATGCACGGTTGACTAGGTGGTCTATGGCATTCTCTAGAGTGAAATTTGCATGTGGGTTGATGGATTTCATGTTTTGCAGGTGTCGTGCATGCGTACAGAAGCTTGTAGGCGAAAATTTAGTGGGAAAAAACCATTTTTGGAGCTTTTTGGCTTTTATATAGAAAAATTGTTTTTTTGCGGGTACGGGTGAATAGTGATTGATTTGCCGCATAGCAGGGAGGCGATAAGCGGTTAATTTCACACCGTTTATGGGCGTTGGGTGGTATTTGGGAGGGGCCGCCCGATTCCACTCAGCGACTGACACATCACCAGGGCGGTCTCGTGGAAAACAACTTTTTCGAGCGTGTATCATCCGGTGGATGATCCCGCCCAAAATGGTTTCTAGGGCGTTGGATCTGGGCCTTCAGAATAGATGGTGGTCGGGGCGCGATTGTGCATGGAGATTAATGGGGGGCCCGACAGGCACTTTAAATATGGCAGTATCAGGATTAATGGTGGATTAAGGGAGGATTAGGCCATCGGGGTTGTTAGTGAAGGGCTTAATCAGGGTTTTGCCTAACTTAATCGTAGATCAATTACTTAGTGGGTTTTTGTCGGGTTTGATGTATCTTATAGTTTATATTTAAACTAGGGTATAAGGATAATTTTATATAGGAAATTAATATATACGGGAAAAGGGTTATTAATGGGAATTAATATATATTAGTTAGAATTTAATATGAAAAACATCGGAAATGAATAGCGCTAAGCATAATATATTTTCTGTGATTTATTTGTTTTTCTCATATATGCATTATAACTTAGGCTAAAGTGTTTATGTTGGTTTTTTTATATGAAAGGGGAATTTACATGGGGGTGATTACTTTCCCTAGGCAAATAATGTTTTAACCTTAGTAAAAGGGGTTTTATTAGGGAAATAAATGAAATGAAGGGGGGATGAAGTTTTATGAGGGGAATTTGGTACTTGGTATCCATAAGTCATTGAGCCGAGGGTCTGGTCCCTCCAGAAGTCAAAGAAATGATCTGAGCCCCTTTGACTTAGAGTTTTTCAATACTTAGAACTTTATTATGGGAAATTAGTTAAGTAAATAGGTAAAATGAATGGGGGAAGTTAATCAATTGACCTTGAAATACATCTCCATGCTTGATTGACCATTTATAATTAAAAGCTATGATGAGAAATGATAAATATGCTTTTTTCCCTATCATCATATTTCTGCGACCTTTCTTCTACTTACCCATCTACTTGTCCTACCATTTTTTCTTCACTATATTAGGGTGAATTTAGACTAGCAAACCCCTATCAAAACATTTTCTTTTCTTTTCACAAAGCAAACTATCTAATTCTATAACTGTATCATTCAAGGGCTCAAATGAAACTAATGAGCTCCTTTTATTTTACTCTACCTAATCTAATTATCTGCCAAGATTAAACAGTTTGGTCAAATTTTATTCTCTAACTATCAACATGAAATTTAAAGCATGGCATAATCAAGATTAAATAGTTTGATTACCCTGGATTGTGGCATGAATCACAAGTTGCACACAATCATTATTTTGCATAAAGTAAATAGTAGTGGAATTTAGACTTGCACACTTTCATGGTCTCTTTTTGTTTTTTTGGGTTCCTATTTTTCACTTTTTTGGACCTTTTTCTTTATTCTTTTTGTTCTTTAATTTTTCTTTTAGGACATACCCTCTTTTCATTTTTTATTTTTCAATGTGGAAAACATTTGTAAAAATCTAAGGTATGTACATATTACAAGGCTCAACCTTAGCCATTCAAAATTATGACTCCTATTGGTATAGGAACCTAACAGGGTAGTTGTCAACTATACTACCAAGGACATGAATCTCATCCCTAATGCAAGATGTGAATAAGTGGAAACCCTCTCTAATGAGAAAGGAAACAATAATCCACATAGATCACCAAACACTAATGTACCTGCAGGCCCAAAGTAAGCTAAAATATACCAAGCATTACAAGTGGAGGGTTTTATATAACAATTTCATTTAGTGACAAAGTACAATAATGGTAGCACAAACAAGTTGGTCGACATGCTTTCAAGGCAACCCATATCAAAAATCACAACTTTTGTAACTCTCGTGCACATGGATCTATTCACTCATGATTCATACAAAAAGGAATATTTGAAGGATGAGGACTTCAAGGAGGTATTTCAACAATTGAAAATCCAAATTCATGTTCATAGTGGTGATAACACAATTGACTATCATTTCCAAAATGGGTTACTCTCCATGCTAGATAAGTTATGCGTTCTTAATGGTGAGTGACTACAACTAATTAGAGAGGCTCACAACTCCAGGGTTGCATGGAACTTGGGTGCAAGGAAGATAGTTTCCAACTTTTAGAGGTATGTGTAATAGTCGAAGATGGAAGAATAGGTAGCTATATTCATAAGAGGATGTGTTCCTTGTTGTATCGACAAGCATATTAACAAGAAACATTGTCTATATCATCCATTTCCTATACCGACTCATCCTTGGGAAATCATTTTGATGGAATTTGTGGGAGGTTTACTAAAAACCAAGAAAGGACATGACTACTTGTTCATGATAGTTGATAGGTTCAAAAATATTTGGTTATAGTGCCTTCTAAAAATACCATCAATGGGGAAGAAGCAACAAACATGTTCTTTGGACAGGTTTGGGTGCACTTTGAGATATCAAGGAGTATATTTCATATAGGAATATAATATTTCTTAGTGCATTTTGGACTACATTGTGGGAGAAGAGGGACATGAAGTTGAATAGGTCTACAAATTTCCATCCACAAACAAATGACTAGACATAAGTAGTTAATATGACTGTAGTGTAACTTTTGAGGTGTTACGATCAAAAACATCCAAAGGCTTGGGATGAAAATATGTTATATACATTACACAAGTTTTGAGGTAAAAAATGGGCTTCAAAACAAAAAATGTAATAACAAAATTAACTTTACAAGAACCAATAGGATTCGAGATGATGATGTCATCTCCATGGGTAAATAATTTGGAGGGGAAAGAAGAACACTGTCTTTTTTAGTTGTATTTTTAGATAATCTTGGTATAGGTTTTCTCAAATGTCAATTTTATACAGCCATTAGAAGGATAACTAAATTACACATCCAATGAGTACCCACTCTGCATATTTTTGGGTAGACCCACATCACAAAAACATTAAAATAGATGAAAAATGTGTTCAAACACAAATATTTTTTTATTTTATTTTATTTATTTTTATTTATTTTTTTCTTTTTTTTCTGATGTGGATCTACTCAAATGTACGCATAGTGTGTTCTCGTTGGATGTGTAATTTAGTTTTGTATACAGTGGGTGTCTACACATGACATTTGAGTAAACCAATAAGAGATAAGTCGAAAATACAATATAAAAAAATAGTTTCCTTTCTTTTTCTTTTAAAATTCATAACTTTTATTTTATTATTTTAACTATTATTCTAATATTTTCCTTAAGGTGCACATTTTAGAACTCAAAATTATCCTAATGATAACACACTTGTTAAAAGTTGTCCACACTTCTACTGGTAAGTCCCCATTTCAAACTTGTTCTAGATACCTTTGGATATTGCATATGGGCAGTGAGGAGGAGTGAGTGAGGATCTTACAGGGGATTCCTCGAGGAAAAAATATGTTTTGAGAAGATAGGGAAGATATATCTATGAGTACAAGAGACACTGTAGAATTCACATGAAAAATATGAGGCCAATCATGATCAACAATGAACAGGTAAGTCCTTCAAGGTGGGAGATAAAATATGGTTTTAATTTAAAGAGGAGAGGCTAAAGGGTCTTGATAAGAAAATCAAGGCTTTGTGATATGGTCCCTTTGAGATATTATAAAAGGTAGGAAATAATCCCTATAAATTGTGTCTATCCTAATACATGTTTAATTATGCAGTGGTGAATGTAGAGAATTTAAAAGTCTGTGAACCTTTTGTTCTATATCAGGAAGAGGAATATGTCCTAGCTTCTGTAGAGGATTTGGAACTGAATGCTCTTGATAAAGGATACAACTTCATGGAAGAAGTCTAGAATTATGAGATAGGGGTGGCATGACCTTAGGTATATTGGGTTGAAAGGACAATTTCCATGCAAATCTAAATGGTACACCCAAGAGAAGGTGGAGAAAAAAATTCCTCTCCTCGTTCAATAGAATATTTTTGGGACGTAAATCCTCCCAAAATGGAGAGATGTGATCTAGATTGGATCGTTATATTAATTTTCATCCAAACTGATGATTTCAAATTAGAAAATGTTGAGGAATCAACTCACTAGATCATTTTTACTGATGAGTTCAATTTGTCGAATTGGGGTCTAAAACCTTTTGAAAATAGTTTGAGGAATTAAAAAACATCTTCTGGGTAAAACATTAGATCTTAAGTTCTACATATTTTATCACTATTCTACACATACATGCCTTTCCAATGGCACAAGGATAACCTCAATTGGAGTCCATATGAAAAATTTATGCCATACGAAGGTTGACCTTCTTATTTGACCACCATAATTCGAGAGGATTCCCTATTGAACCCCATTACTCATGGAAAATGGGTGAGCCATGTGATCATGATGGATAATACTTTAAAATAGTCTATATTGTAACTCTAGTTAAATGTTAAAGGAGTCAAACTTAACCACTAGTAGGCTATTGGGCTATGTTATAACCAAACCACTAAGAGGAAAATAGGTTCCATTCTATTCAACTGCATTTTGTTCCATAGATAGGTAGAGTAGCAGAAAGTGGATAGGGAGAGAGAAAACATAGAGGGTTTATTCACTATATCAGCTCACAAGAAACATGCCTCACTTATTTGTACATGCATGCATTTTCCATTTAGAGAAAGAGAGCAAAGAAACCTCATTTTCATGTTTGGTTTTCTCCAACAATGGTTTCCCATGTTATACATTGTGTTAATTTGTGGTTTACGATTTTTATTTCATTCTTCTCTATTTTCTACATAATTATAATTTTCATGAATTAAAAATAAACAAAATGAATAGATCTAGAAATCTAAGGAGAAATAAACTCTCATAATGTATATTTTGGATTTTCTAATATATTTTAGTATATCTATTGTGACAAATTGTCCAGTGGAATATCCACGACATTTTGTGGATTAAATATTACAAAGTCTACCCTTGAAATCATATATTATACAAATTTATTTCCTTCCATTCCAAATTAATTAATTACTAACTTTGAGTGAATTTATGAGATAAGTGAAATCTGAGAAAATCAATAGAATGGGAACATAAAACACCATCCACAAAAATGCACACAATACCTATGTTGCGAAACTCAATATGGGAGAAAACCTAACTAGAAGGTGAGGCATATCCTCTTCTCCCTTTGCTTCAAATATAAAAATTAACATACAAAGGGATGGGAACTCCTATGATGTTACCTTTGACTTGGCCCGAATGGATACTACAAAATATTGTTCCTACTTTTTTATGATATTAAGATACCACTCCTATATGTTTTTCTTAGTTATGGAACAAGTGTAACGTGAAATAATGGAACCCTTTCTACTCTTAGTAGCCCAATATTTAACATAGTCCAATATCTATCTAGGGTTATGGTTTTCACTTCCTCAACCATTAATGTGATAAGTTTTTGGACCTCCTATAATCTTCTTAGAAGTCCCCATGTGGCTAGCCCTACATGTGTGAGTAATAAGGGCTAACATGGCATCCACTAGTACCATGGTGGTCAAATAGCTAGGTCAAATTATGAGAGGCATAACTTCCATATACAACCTCTAATTGAGGTGATATTTGGACCATTAGAAAGGCTTCAAGTGTAGATCAATGTTAGGGAAGTACACAATTTTTGGATCCTACAACCCCCAAAAAATATTGTTTGATTCCTCAAAATGGATATAGAAGGTTTTGGACCCCAATTTTCCAAACTAGAACTTACCACTAAAATGGGACCTTCAAGTCAATTCCTCTACTTTTTCCACCTAAAAAGTATTGAGATAGATTACAAATACAATCATGATCCTATCTGGATCATACCTTCCCATTTATGGAGGATTTAGGTCAAATGAGGTGAGGATTTTTTTCCTCTACCTTTTCTGTGGAGTACCACTTTGATTTTCCTAGACGTTGTACTTTAATTCCAATCTTTGGAAGGTCATACTACTCCTATATCTTTGAACACATAATCCATAAATATCTATGATTAATTATTCTCCAAAATATTTTTGAAGCAAAATCCTTTGAGAAAAACAAAATATTTTTAGTCCCTACCCTCCATGTGCTTTTGGCACTGCTATTTTCTCCCAAATTATCAATAATATTTCTTTCTTATATTTACAACACGACCATATATTATGAATAACAATATTATAATAATATCTAGTATTCCTTTTGAGATTAAGGATAACATCTAGCATACAATAATATCCTTGTAAATAAATATGTTTAGGATTAGATGGCATCCCCTAAACAATCACCTATTACACCACATGTTTAATTTTTTTCTCTACTTTTGATATTAGCCATTGTTGATCATTTTTCTAATAGTTATTAGGATTGAGCGTGAAACCTAGATACTTCCTCCACTACCTATAGTCTATTATTGAAATGGAAATAAATTAGCACATATATCCAAAGAACTATTTTGACCATGTGTCTAGAGAGTTGATCGCTTCATTATGTTTTTCTTTGTTTGCATCAATAATTCTCAAGATTATTTCACATTTTACCACATGTTGTAATCCATCACTTACTAGTTAGTTGCATGTTATTTTTCTTGAACTTTCATACTCGCAAGTTGTCTTTAAGAAACTAGTAGTCACCTACAAAAATACCTATATGTATGCATGTATGTATAAAGTGTTTTAAAGGGATCGAAAGAATATTTTCTTTAACTAATTTCATGGTTTAGATACCAAGAACCCTAATTAGCAAAGGTGATAACCTTGAAGTAAGGAAAGAATGCCCATAATTCTCAATATATTTTCTTCTTGTAGGGCATGATACTTTATTTGAATTCATTATAATAAATTTGTGTGTATATGAAGGATGCAATTTAGGAAATTCATTTTACTTTAAATTATGCAATTTTATGAATTAGGATTTGTTAGAGTCTAGAATTTAGGTATCATATTATTTATTATATCAGAGGTCAAGACAGTGTTTATTTTGATATTTCTAAACCAACATCATCAGTTTTAAACTCCCATTCAAGTGCACCAACTAAACGTAAGTAATTTTTGTTATGCCATAATAGATAAGTTGAAAAATTATTAATACGTATGTGATGTTGGAATAAATAACATGATAACTAAGTTATATTTTATTTTTCCAACATTATCCAAAAAAAAAAACAAAAAACAAAAAACTATTAATTTTAGATACAAATGGGGTTGTCTACTTTTTTCAACATGTTAGCGAGCTTCAACTAAAGAACATTATTTTTAAATAATACAGTTAATTTTTGTTAAGTCAGATGTTATAGTTTCCCCAACTAATAATTAACTACATAAAAGTAAGGGCTACATTGGTGTAGATGACTCCCCTCCTAAACCCTTCCTAAAACTATGTTGGAGGTGGTTGAATTGAGAGTGTCCTTTTGTTACGTACATTTCTCCTAGTCCTTGAATTCCCAAATAGATAAAAAAAAATGACTACATTTAAGATTTAACATAAATTATATTTATTTTCTTAGTCATCAAACTATTCTACATCTAAGAGAAGGCATATGAGGTGCTTCTATCTTATGAACTCTTTCTAGCTGAAGAAGAGTGTTTATACCTAATGAAATGCCTCTTATTGCCTCGTTTACCCTATGATTTTGATTTAATATACTTCCATATATGAGTGAAGGCAAGATTATGGGGGTCAATCCTGAAGAGAGTTATTTTCGTATCATTGAAGGCCAATATGGGTGATTATTTTTCAAAGCAAATCTAAACAATTTTCTATAGTCATATTTCAATTATTTTGGTGTTTCCCTTTGTCTTGCACCAAGGAAAGGAACATTGTTGATGCCCAATGAACATTAAGTATTGACATAAATTTAGTGTAGTATAGTGCCAAGAATATTTTTCGTAATGAAAGGTAAAACATAACCCCACACACACACACACACACATATATATATATATGAACACTTTTAAAAAGTCAAATAATGAATTATCCAATAATATCATAGTGGGTGATTTTTTATTAAAAAAAAGTAAGAAAATAAAATATGATTGATCCAATATAATCATAGTGGATGATTTGTGATAAATTAAAACAAGATGATTGGCCCAATATTATCTTAGATGTTAATTTGGAAGCTCGGGGAAAAATTCCCTCCTTTGGATAATATTCCTCATAAAGAAATACCCCTCTTAGCCCTTGCAAGAATTTAATTTGGTTGAGGAAAAATATATTTTTAATATGGAAACCCACATGTGCACAAAAAGAGAGGTTTTCCCACAAGAGAAATTAGATGCCCTTGAAATCCTATAAATACAAGTCAATTGACCCTATTGGGAGATGATCATCAAGAACCTTATTCTTCTCTCTTCTTTTGTTTGGTTCACACAAATATGAGGTTGATTTGCAGAGATTGGTTTATTTAGGTCCAAAATTGCAGGGTTTGAAGCTTGCACATTTGTAGTAGGTTTTTTGGTCTGTAGCTGCAGAATTGGAATAGAGAAATATCGACTATATTCACATGCATGCAGGGTTCTCCATGCGGCTGTAGAGTTGCAATAGAATGCATGGTTGTTAGCTCCATGTGGTTGTGACCTAGGGTTTTATGAAAGTTTACCACAGATCTTGATCATTTACTACTGGCTAGAAAACTATGATATGAAGTAGAACTATTTATAAGGCTTATCTATCATATATTTTTTGGGGTTTTTTACTATATATTTTTATGGTTGATGTATTTATGTGTTTGTTGACTAAGGGTCCCAAAAACACCTTCCTTGCAGTTGGTTTCTACCTACGAGAAGCATACAAACAATTGGATTATGTTAGTTCTTAAATAAGAACCAACAAAGCAGTGGATATAATGAGTACAATGCATGAGAAATATTAAATTAAAACTAAAATAAACAACAAAAACAAGCTTAATGAAGCATAAACACATCATAAAAGGTATAGGAACATGATCCTATTTACTGATTGATAATTGTGGAAGAGTTACAAATAGGATATCAAGACACTTGAAGAGAGTTGGTTGACCAATGATTCTCAAGAGCTCTTAGAAAATATTTCCCTTATTTAATCTCCTTTGTAAACTCCTCCTCTCTCAAAGAAGAAAAGAGAACCCTCAATAGTGGTGGAACTCTCTCAACATTGGAATGCAAGATTTCTTTGGGGCAATTTTTCCATCATAACAATGCATAAACTTCTTCTCTTTATTGGTCCTCTAGTGCCTTGTTTATATAGAATTTGAACTCATATTTCACTCCCTTGGCTCATTAATGAGAAAATGACTCGAGAGAAGGACAAGAGGATTCCATTGGGGGTTGCATATCTCCAAATTGGCTCGAAATCAATTTTCATTGGGTATTACTTGTCAGGGAATCCTAACTCAAATAATGTGGAGTGGTCTCGGGCTACTGACTAGAATTTGGGCAACACACACGACTATCGAAGGAAAAGTCATGTGGTATCAAATATTTTCCTTTAAAGCACCTACAAAAGTTGATTTTTTAAATTTGACTTTGGAAAACCTTTGATTTTTTTACTTTCATGACATTTCCAGCTAAAAAAGCTTCACATGTACATGTTGTTGTCTAACTCTAGGTGGCATTTGACTTGTACAAATGTGTGTATGATTTTCCCACATTAATAGGTGTCCCCTGATGTATGAGGTTAGGAGTAAGCTTATAGTTGAAATAAATCACGTTTTACTATTTTGATGTTGGGTCTGATGTTCTTTTTGAGAGAGAGGAGATCACTTCGAAGATGATTGGGGAGAGGTCCTTGACTAATAACTGAAATAAAATCATGTTATGAAGAAAGGGTGATATAAAAATGTTTATATTAGGCGGGCATGTCCCATGCATGTTATGATGACTAGGAATGAAGTCTTACAAATATACAGGAAATATCATACCAAGTCGTTGGTGAAATGGATGACATGCTACTAACTGAACATGATAACTTATTTTTCCCTAAGGGGCATCTCTAACAAATAGGTTGTATTGGGTTCCCCCATGCATCTGATATAAAGCACCGTTAAATGGGGTGTGATGGGATGCATGGGTCTTCAGTTGAATGAGTGAAATGCAGCAATCACAATGTATGATAATACCCTAACATGAAAAATTGTGTTGAGGTCAAATATTAGGGAAACTGGTGACATCAGTGAGAAAATAATGGTTCTCACTATGCCACTGGAGATTATCCCTATAAGGTGGGAGTAACCAAGGTACTTATTCAATTCTAGAAGATGGTTATTTATTTCAACATAATGAAGCACCAACCTCCCAAAAGATGGTTCCAGGAAATTCATGTGAAATTGGGAAACATATTTGCAATAGGGTGGGTCCATAGACATGATGGAAATATTTGACAGTATGTGAGGGATACACAAAACTTTCCTGAGGTTGGAGCATTGATGATAATGGCTGAAGTCAAAACAATGGTGCTGAGGTAATGCACCTGGAGTTGGTGGGACATCCAGGGGGAGAATGTGTTTTATAATTATCTGGGTGTGGTGTGAGAAAATTATAATCAATGGGATGCAAATTGGATGGGTAAAAAGCGATCTCCAACCAAGGGTGACTTAGGATTTCCGCCAAGAAACTGACACAAAAATATTGGTGAGAATATCGTTCCTTAAGAATATTTGTACACTTTCCAAAATAATTTAAAAGTGGTTTGGGATGTATGGACACAAAGACGGGTGCCCCAAGAAAATGGTGGCCTACATGATGATGTAGGTGGCTCTTTTGCTACGGGCGGGGGCCCCATTGGTTTGTCTTAGTGTGCGGTGGATGATGAGGATGGAATAACATAGATGGTATACTACAATATGGATGAATGGTAGGCTAAATGTAGAATGTGGTGGTGCATTCAGTTCAATCCAACTATAAACAAGAATATTGACCCAGGAGTGGGGTTGGTAAGAAATGAGTAAAGAAGATAATTATGAGGCTGATCTTCTAGACATGCATATGAAATGGCTCCTGGGCCTAGGGGAATGGGCATGGATACTGATAATGTGAAGGGAACTATGAACTGGGGTAATCCATGTGGGTGAAGCTCTATTTACCGGCGTGGGCATTTACCATATGCAAGTGGAAGGTGATGGTTAACATGGTCAAGATGGTGGACCCATGGTTTATTTCAAAGAAATGATGTCAAGATATGCAAATATTTGGAGGAATCTTATCATGTTGAGTGAAAAATGATACCTTAACTGTTGATTGACACGAGGGGAATGGATTTATTGAGAAACTATTGAAAACCCACAATTTCGAAAGTTAATACCCCAAGTGAAAACATCTTTATGCAACAATATGTAAACTGAGTGTACTAAAAAAGATATATTGAAAAACACAGAAAGAAACACTTGATGGGAACTCTAAAATGGAAAACGAGCTCAAAAATGAGAATGTGTACTGAATGGAATGGAGGGTGTCTTCATGTAGATGAAGATGTGTTGATCCAACATCGTTGATGATTTTGTGAAAGGAGGTAGTGCGCTCCTGGATAGGACTCTACAAAAATGATAGAGATGGACATATATAAGGATGTGGGACCCATATGCCACCTCATTTTCATTGTGTTAATGTGTACTCTGGAGTGGATCCCATAATCTGTTTCTGTAATTGCAGTCAACCAGTGCACCTAGGTAATGTGTGAGGAGAGCCAGGTTAGTCATCGTGATACCCCCTTTATCAATTATGTAGTCTAGGGTAGGTGGAAAATACAGGGTGGCTTCTACTAGCCTTTTTAGGCAAAAAAATAAAAAAACACAACATCGAATACGTGATAGTCATGCTAGCTCACATATGTTTGTAGCTCATAGATGCGCTAGGCACACGTTTTAGGGGAAAATCGTCGTGTGGGTATTGCAACTGTGGGGAAAACAACTGCAAGGCCATATGGTTAAGGGTCTCACAAATAAATAACAAAAAATCACGCAATGTGCATGACTATGGGGGAAATAATCGTGTGATATGTGCGACTGTATGAAAAATAGTTGTGAGGACCTCTACCCGAGGACCTTGCAGGTAATGGGTTGACAAGTGCGTGAATGGTGCAACTATTCCGGAAAAAAGTGTGCAACACCCATGCACCTCTTCAGGTTATAAGTGCACAACCCATGTGTCTGTGTTGGAAACATATGCATAGCTAGCCAAAAGTGAATTTTTTAGCTTTTTGGGGTGATTTTGGCTTATATTTTGTTTTTGCTTTTTTTTTATTTGAAGGGGATGACTAACTACTTGGGGGTCATGTTATGGGCAGGATGGTGGTGTGGAGAGTGGGATTGGATTGATTTATGCACAATGGTAGTTTCTTCTACTCACACACAAGCTTAGCTGACGATGTGGGGGTTGTTGAATTTTCTTCAAAACCCCTTGTTGAGGTCGCAGGAGGACTTCGTACAATTTGTTATTAGCCGATGGCAGCCTACGAGGCAGGTATTCAGTTAAGTCCCTATAATATTAGTCTATTCTCCTTATTTTTATTGTTAATGTATCCCCCTATTGTTATTTTTGTGCTCGTGTATCCCCTATATTGTTATTGTTGTGTCTCATAGAAGCCCACTATTATTATTGTTGTGCCCTTACATTATTATTTTTATGTAGGCTCTAATTATATTATGGCCCCTTAGACTCTTGTATATACCAATGAGGCCTTTTCATTAAAATAATCCAAGAATTTTTCATGTATGTGATGTAAAGGAGGTTACCCCCTCAAAGAGGTTATTTTTCATGTCATCGATCTATCTTTTTTTTTCTTTTGTGAGCCGGTTGCATAACATTTGGTATGAGAGGTTTTGATTCTAGGGTTTCACTACTTCAAACATGTCATCTTAGAATTCTCACTATAAATTTTGTTTATACAAAGCTTCAAAAGCTAAAATTTCAACCATGTGTAGCCGAAATGAGGGTGAACATCCTGTAGAAATTTCAGATCTTGTTTCGCTATATTTTTTGAGATATGGTCAGAAGAAGTTAGAGTTTTTTGCATGCTCTAGAATTCAGTCTCAAACAGGTGACCTAGGGAAAATCGTCATAAATTTCTCTATGAGCATCATATTTGAATTTCATAAACATTTACTGAAAAAAAATCAGACTATAATTTTTTCGTGTATCATTTTCAGGGCCTAACGTTGAAAAAGTGACATGTGGCATTACATACACGTTTGATTTACTGAACCAGTCCATAACCAAGACATCGTGGGAGATTGAGATAACTTTATCTTGAAGAACCCAATATTGGTCTGACTTGTGGCATTGGAAAGAAGACTCATAGGGTCATGACAAGATGAAATTTTAGACGTTGGAGAGCCGAAATTACATAGAAACAACAGTTTCAATATTGAGCTCCTTATTAGAAAATTATATATTACGGAGCAATGGAACACATAAAATATTGCAGAAATATAAACACAAAAAACGCATAAAACAAGAGAGACACAGATATACGTGGTTCACCCAGTTTGAGCTACATCCACCCCGAACAACCAGTCCTTCCTTTCTATTATCCAGCAAAATGAAGAGACACAACCTACAACAGATCCACTGTTATATCCTCTATTTTCTCTCACAGTCTCACCTCTTTGTTTCTCACTCAGAATACATGTCTATTACACAACCTCAAATACAATGCCCTCATACAAAGAGAGGGGTTGCCTTCTAGGGCAAAAAACCCTAAACTAAACATAAGTTCTATTGTTAGGTCATCTGCCTAATGAACAACCCAGATTGACTAGAAATTACTATACTCTTACAAGGAAATTTTAGATCTGTTTTTAGCTTCAAGGACGCTGCCCCCGAACCCCCGCCGGGGGACCGCTGGCCCCCAGACCCCCCAGCTAAGGGGGATCGTCCCCCCCGGACCCCTACAGGGGGGACAAGTCCCCCCCCCCCCC
>APFE030356801.1:6589-30529 GCA_000404065.3 Pinus taeda | reverse complement strand
TTTACCTCACCAATTGCAATTTTGGCGCTGCTATGTAGATCATATATGTTTACTGCATCTGGAGTGAATTCCACTCTCTTTCCGGTGTCAGAATGAGTGATCTGATAAACTGAAAGCAGGTTTACCAAAAGTTTTGGAACATGAAGCACATCTTCAAATCTTCCATGTAAAAGTTCCACTCTACCTTTTCCGGTGATCTCAATAGGTGAGTCATCTCCCATGAGGATGGGAGGTCCTTTGCATGCATCCAAAGAGGAATAGACTTCCTTTACAGCAGCCATATGATGTGATGCACCAGAATCTATAATCCACGCATGAGGAGAAGAATTAATTGCAACTAAAGCATGAAAATTATTACCTCTCCCGTGTGGCGGATCCTTAGTTTTCTTCTTGGCACCCTGAGGGATGTGATGCCCAAGGTTGTGCTTCTGAAGGATTTCTGCCATTTGGTCAATTTGTTTCTTCATGCAAGAGGATTCTGGATGGAATCCTCTTTGACAGTAGGTGCATCTATTTCCTTTCTTCCCTTTCTCATTTCTCGAGCCGGATGAGTCATTGAAGGGCTTGGTGTACCCTTCCTTCTTTGGATGAGAAGGCGCTTTTCCCTTGTCTTTTTGCTGCTGATTTTTCTGACTTGAATCAGATCTATGATGTTTATTGTGTCTGCTATCATGCACAGCAAGTGCATGCACTTTTGGAGGTTTGATTTTCCCCATGCCAATGAGTTTATCTTGCTCAAAAATAAGGGACTCCATAAATTCTTTGAGAGAAGGCATAATGTAGGATTTACCTGTTGCGAGCCTTACTAAATGAAATGTAGACACAAAGATGGAGTATTTTGGTCCGAGCTTTGACATAATAGAGAGAACTTGACGACTTTCCTCCTTGGATTTGTGAATTCCACAACCCTTGAGTTGCAGCAATAGATCATTATATTTGGTGAAGAAGTCTTGAATTATGTCATAGTTCTATGGATCTAATCACAGTAGCTCCACTTTGAGCATATGTCCTTTCATCTCAACTTGTTTCCCGTAGAGTTCTTCAACCTTTTTCCAAATCTCATTGGGAGTATTGCAGGCAGATAGACGAAACTGCAACTCTAGAGAGATGCACATGCATATGGATCCATGGCCCTCATCCATACGATTGAGGTACTTGGATTTCTCTATGGCTAAAGTGGGTTCCACTTCTGTAGCCATGGTAATGTTGTACAACCCTTTATGACGAAGGTATCGAGCCATTTGGTCCTTCCATTCATGATAGTTGTATGGTGTTAGGATCGATGCTTTGGGAAACTCCATTTTTTTGTCGATCCTCGATCTCCAAGCTATAATACCTGCAAAATAAAGTACTGGTGCACCTTTTACATAGCAACCTATGGGCTCTGATACGATGTAAATGTGTTAGAAAACCTGCACAAATGAATCTAGCTAGTAAAGGTTGAACACACAACTTTGCAGAGCAAAAACACTAAAAGAACATTAAAAGAACAAAAGAATAATTCATAGAAAATAGGTTACAATGCTCATGATATAGCATCACTGGGTGAAGATCCCAAGGTAGTGCACCATAGTGGTGATCAATGAGAAGACTCAACACCTACAACAAGTTCTAGAGAGAACTAGCCAGTTGCGGAGTGAAAGAAGGAGCAAATCAGGGAGTAAATCATGCAGAAGAACTAACCAGTTGCGGAGTTAAAGAAGGAGCAAATTAGGGATTAAATCGTGCAGAAGAACTAACCAGTTGCTAAGTTAAAGAAGGAGCAAATCAAGGAGTAAATCATTGAGAAGGAATCTTGCATGTAGTCCCATGCTCTAACTAAGAGTCCGCATGTAGGTGTGTAGTAGTTCCAACATCTCTCACATTAACAAATGCACAAGGCCATTTTTTTATTTTAAATATGAAATATTCTGGTTTTCTCTTTTATAGACAATAAGTTATTTCATCATTGAGATAGATAAAGATATGTTTGTATATATTGATAAAATAATAAAAATAGGTTCATATCCATTGATAAATTTATTTTAGCATTGTGATAAAAATTAAATTAAAAAAATATAAAAAATGCATTTTATAAGTTCAAATAAATTAACTATGTAATTGAGGGTCTCATGAAACCTCAATAAACTTAAAAAAAAAAAAAAAAAAAAGCCCAAAAGCGTTAGGCAATAACGCTGCAAAATATACTCTAATAGAATAAAGCTATTTGTGCACGATGGATGATTACGATGTGACTTGTGCTAGGAGATCGATATTCTGCAAATTGTTTTGGCTCCTGCAATATAGTTGTCTCTATCATCATATAAATTAATACAGTTAGATCAATTATGTTTTTTATTTGAAATCATCAACCTGTTTCACTAAAACTAGATTTGCTTGAATGGACCGGAAAGGGGTCTCTAAAAACTATTTGGACAAATAGAGTGCGACCTATTAAAATTTTCCGAATATATCAAATCCAAATTAACATATTAATTATCGAATCAAACTGAACTAATGATTTTTTGAATTTTGTAGTCCGACTCGGCTGAATTTGGTAACTATGGGTCATATTGTCAGTGGAGGAACTCTAGAGGGTAGTACCATTCCAGGCTATGGCTTGTTACTTCACCATACCCTCCACATCATGGAGGAGATATGACTATTTGTCAACTATTTCATGCTAGTGGTTCTTGGTGTTCAGAAAGAAGAGATTGAAGGGATAGTTTTGTTGCATGGGACCTGCTACACGAGAGGAGTTGGATGTAGTGGTAGCCACATTGTGTGTGAGAAGATGAAAGAACTCCATGGTGAAGAAATTCACTAGAAAAAATCCTTGTTGCACTAGGAGAGATGGATGCAGTGGTAGCCACAATGTGTGTGAGAAGAGGAGAGAACTCCATGGTGAAGAAATTCAACAGAACAAATATGTGCCATGTGTCGTCAATTCATAGAAGGAATGTTTCTGCATTTTTAATTTGGAATGATGATCGTGAGTCATTTGTGTAAGAGCTATGAAGAATGTTGTTTGTTCTTTGCACTAGCTAATCACTCAATGCTTTGTAATTTGTAAGGCATAATTTGCAAAGGGGTTAACGCAATTTCTATGTTTCTTTAGAAGTGAAGATTAAAGCAAACCCTAATGTCGTGGATCCATTTCAATGTCGTTGAGCCCTAACTATTTTCCCATCTATTCAACAAGGGCTTAATTTCTATAGTGAAAGCAATTGAGAACATGATCGACGTTATAGTGGGTACATGATGGTGGTATGTTGGAGGATCCTTTTCAGAATTTGATGTTGGTCTCATGAAGTGAGGATAGACAAAAATAAGGATTCCTACTTAGAAAGGATGTTTCTATCTCAAGAGATAAATGTTGATGCATAGGTGGTTCGAGAGGTAGAGAACAAGGTGGAAGAAATCATGGTAAGGGAGATGGCAGAGAAGAGGCAGAGATCATTGCCATCTTTAAAGAGGTTCATGCCACAACCAAGAAACCAAGAATTCTAGTAGAATACATAAGAGAAATCAAGGTTTATTGATGTAGGATGGATCTATTACCACCTCCTATTTGTACTTGTAACAAAATAATTTTTTAGTTGTCAAATGCAAACTTTTCTTCAAGGTAAAGAGTTAATTGAGTATTGGTCTAATAACCCATATGATGATGTATGCGATGCTTTAGTATTGGATTTTATAAGACATGCACTGGATGAGAAGTTTTTGTATAATCTAGCAAAATCTACATCTGCCGAGGCATGGTCGATCCTACAAAGAGAATTTGGTACAAACAAAACGGGCATGCAACTCCAAGTTGTCTTACAATTTGTTGAAGAATCAATAGAGAAGTTAGTCACAGATCTAAAAGTAGATTAACAAGACTCTTGGAGTATCCCATTCAAAGGTGGATGATAGTTATTAAGACTACAAAAGTGAAACCCATTATGCAGACATGAATATGGATGAAGAAGATGCAACAAAGATTGTAGAGAGATGTTGAAGCCTCTATGTGTGAATTGAAACAAGAACATATTTGCATGGATGGTGTAGATGATGGTGAATCCCATTATAACAAAACACAGGTGGATGATGGCTACAAAGTGAGGTGTGAATTGATGAATTCAGACACAACTGATGAATTTGGTGAAGTTGAAATTGTTAATGATAACAAACATGCTTGGATATCTCACAATAGAGTGGATGGAAATTATGTTGATGTTAACTTTGATGAAGATAATTTAACTAATGATAAGTAGTTGCACACGATGCAACAAAAAAATGGCATTGATATGTTGTTATTTGTTGTGAGAAGTCCACTTGTGCCTGGAAGCCACATGGAAGACAACCTGTTTGTAGCAATAGAGTTTTGTAAAGAAGTGGAAGAGAAGGTAGAGAGGGAAGAATAAGAGGGGAAAGCTCTTACTATAGAGTATAATGAAGATGTTTTTAACATTTTTTTCTATTAAAAATAGCATGGGAGTGAAACTTGAAAACAATCGTATTAATAAGTTTAATGTAGATTTCAAGCTCATTGAAGAATGGATTGAGAATTCAATTGAAAAAATTGATGACAATCTTAAAGCAACAACTAGAATAAAATAATTCAATGAAATGGTGAGCGAGAAAAGGTACAGTGATTATGATTTTACATGTTAGCCAAATGATGATCTTAAGTGTATAGATTACAGACACAAAGCAATAGTAGCCGATGGTGAAAGTGAAGGGAAAGACATGGAAATTTGTGGAGAAGAAGAAGAAAATGTTGAAACAATCTTTCTAGAATGGAGTCAAGAAGAGATCAAATATTGTTATAAAACAATATGGCAGAAATAAGATTAGGAATATGAAGCGCAAGAAGGAATATGGATATATTAGAAGTATATACATAACTTAAAACACCACCAAATGTTTACTAGAATTTACCCAACATTCAGTGATTATATTTTTAATGTGTGATAGAACATTGAACATTATGCCAAAATGACTATATGGCCACAACTATAACAAAAATGAAACCAAACTAGATCCCTCACCCTCCTTGCCTTTCACTTCAATATTTGTCTAGATTTTGTATGCTTTTAAAAGTTCCAACTAAATGTAATCGCTTCCTTTGTAGGTATGGGTGGAGATGGTGTGACAACAATTGTTTGATTTGAATGTAGGGATTGCAAGTGAGGTAAGAGTAATTTCTTGAGTTGACTAGAATTTCCTGTAGAGAATTCAAAGGAAAATGAGTTTTTTCTAAAGAAAAACAACAATTTTTGTAACCTAGAGGAATCAACAACTGGGCCAGTCTCATATTCGCATGACACAGGGAATATGCTAGCCACTCCCACTACACCTCTGGGGGCCTATGTCCTATCCTCCTCTCTATATACTGGGTCACAACCAAGTGTTCGAACCTTGGATCTCTTAGTTTGCATGATTTCAGATCATTTCGATCACCAATTGAGTTACCCCCTAGGACTAAAAAAAAAAATCATTAAAAGGAGTCTTGACATATAACTTTATATAGCTCTGATCAATATAATGTTTCAAACTTTTCACTAAGGTATTTTTACGCACTAATATGACTCTTGATAGAAGGATTAGTTCCAACATTCTCTTCACTTAGAATCTCTTGCATATCTCTCAGGTCAATGCCTAGCCATAAAATGCATTGAGTCCATATGTATTTATCCTGCAAAAATTAATAAATCTATTTACATAAAAATGGATTTCTAAAACAAAAACTAACAAACTATGGTTTCAACTTCAATATCATGCTATTAATATAATTCTAAAAATATTCGTATAAAAATTGTCAAGACCATATATCTATCGGTTCCTTGAACATTTTTCGAGATGAAGAAAATGTTGGTTTCTATAATGTACCAGTACATATTACAAAAAGAGTGCTTCCATAATTCCAAACATTTTGACAAAATAGGCCTAGAAAAACTCACAATAGGCAGAGATACAAGTACTATTACAATCTCAAGATGTTATCTAGTAAGTATATAAAATGCAATAGAAAGTACCTACATATAACATACTAGTCTCAATCAAACAAAGAAAACCCAACATTCAGAATCAATCAAAAGTCATCATAAACAGATCATAATAGAGTATGCACATGTTATGGTAGCATAATAGATCCTTCCTCTACGATATGATCGAACTCTAGGAGAGTGTAGTGTAATTGTCCCTCATCTTCCAAGAGACCCTTCTTCCACAATGAATCAGCAGTCACATTTTCCTACTGAAATATGTGTTGGGCCCCCAATTTGTCATGATTTTGCTAATCAAACCATCCATTTTTGCATCATTCCACTCACCCATTCTCATCATTCTTAACCATATTTCTTCATAAACACACTAAATTCTGGCATACATGTTTACATGGTTTATTATTATTATTTCCATTATTTTTAATCAGTTAAGAAGAACTTTACTTGGTTTCATTAATGATACTTTTGTCAATGCAAGTTTCTGCAACTCAGTCAAGTTTCTATAGCTATCTCCATCGTTGAGGTAGTAGCACCACTTTAGAAGGAAATTTGGCACTTGGACTTGGTTTCTAGAAGCTCCAATATGGATTTGTATTGGTAAAACTCCACATAGCTCGCATGTGTGGACCTCTAGCAAAAGAACAAAGGAAAAACAAAATTTTTTTTCCCAGTCAACTTCAAACGCGTTTTCTGAGAAAATGAGAACAAATTTCATAAAATAAAAACTTGGGTTTTTTCAGCATGGGCCTAGTTAGGTTCTGAATGAACAATTTTCTCAAATTCCTTATCATTTGAAATATTTTTGAGGTTCTTCGGAGCCTTATTTTGCAGATTACGTGGATAAACATTTTTTCAATTCATCATTTAATGCACAGTCAACAAAGAGGCCAGAATGAGTTGTTCTTTATAAAATTTGTGGCAATAAGATCATTATCAATACATCTGGGCTCATCTTTTATCTTAAAATCCTTCAAAACATATTTGATTTTATCCTCAAATTTATTAGTTGAGATCTCATGGCCAAAATTCATGCAATGACATTTTGTGTTGCTAGTTTCTTCAGAAATCTATAAAACACTGTAATATATTTGGTAAAAGAGGAGATTTTCAATGTATTAAGCTCAGGTATGAAGTTGTAACTATTTTTGAAAGCTATCATTGTGAAAAATCTGTTTACATGTTGCAAATAATACAAACTCTGTCCGTGGCATTCATGAAATTGTTAATTGGCAATCTCTTCTATTGATCTGAATTTTCAGCACCTCATAGTCCTAAGGAGGGCCCCTTGGAGATCTATGAGAATAATGTAGATGTTTTCAATTTGTTTCATTTAATTGCTTTATGCTCACACTTAAATAAAAACTTTATTTCATTTTAATGCTTTATTTCTTTAGATTGAATTCATTTCATTACGTTTACTTGTTTGCATATTTTTTTCCTATAGGACAAGTGCATGTCAAAATACCAAAAACAAACAAAAATATTTACTTCGAATTTATTTTTCTATTTTAGTCTCAAATTTATGTTTAATAGATTATGATTTGCTCTAGTTCAAGTTCATTCATCATAAGATTCATTATTCCCGCTTTCTAGATCTCATTCCACAATAATGATAATCAAGATTTATTTTTCAACTCTCAGATTAACATTACCTTTAATTCATAGACTAAAATTTCTTTTCAAATTCGATAGATTAGGATTGCCTTCGAATTTAATAGATTAGTTTTGATTTCAAGCATAATAAACTAGATTTGATTTTAATTAAAATAGACTATCATTTTCATTTATCATTAATAACACAGAATTTCAAGAGCTTTCATAGTTAAGAATCGATTTGCTTTGAATCTCCTTACAATTCAATTTTCGATTTGATGTTTCTATTAGATAAAGTCTTTGAGAAAAAACATGTGCATGTGCTTATCAAGACCTCATAAATAGAATCTAATTTATTTTTGAAGTTTCCAATTCATTTCAGATATGCATAAATACTGAAAGCTAATCTCTTAGCACATACGGTGTGGTGTACTTCACAATCTCACGTAACCAGATTGACATATAAATGCAAGTAATTTAACAGTCAACTAAATTACCCAACATTTTGGCATTGTTGTCGGGGAAATATACATAGGTGTTAGCTTTCAATTGCATCTCATCCTTAGTTGCATCCATTTAGTTTCATAAGACTAATTTCATTTCAGTACATACTAGAAGTAGATTCATTAAAAAAAAAAAACTTCAATCACCTACCACCCCTACTATATCATGTGTGGTAGTAAGAGGCACACATCCACATCATGATTTCCATTTTTTATAGGTAGAAGAAGAGGTGACAAAGGACTTAGAATAAATGGTTGGAGATGATTACATTGAGGAATATCATTTTGGATTTCCCATTTAAGAAATTGATATCAATGTTCATATAAAGAACATCCCTCAATCCTTATTAACTTCAAAGGTATGAGATCATAAGACCCGAAAACCTTTTTTTTTCAAATCTGAAATAATTTGTAGATCTTATGGCTACTCATTACACATTCAAAAATTGAATTATTTTACGAAAACATGGAAGGATAGAGCTATTAAATGGTTCATGACTTTAGGAACAAATTTTATAAGGACATCGGTTTATATGAAAAGAGTATTTTTGGAAAAATATAAAGATTATTTCGTACACCATGACCCTAGAAATGAAGAATTTAAGATGAACCAAAAGGAGGATGACAACCTATAAGATTTAGTGGACAGATTTAGTTATAATGTCAAAACATCTAAATTTCATAATTTAGGACCATAAACATTAAAAGCTCTCCTACTAAATGTTATAAAGGATGAATGGATTGATATTCTTAACCTGGTGGGAAAAGGCGATGCCTCTCAACTGTCATTTCAAGAGATTTGTGAACTGTGCAAGAACATATCAAGAGGAAAAGACAAGTATGGAAGATCCTCTCAGGATCCAGTTATGGAAAGAGTAAGTAAGTCAACATCAATATTGGTAACTCAAACTAAACTCAATAATTAGACATTTTTGGTAATTTAAATGAACAAATTGATATGCTAAGAATGCAAAACAAGTAAGAAATTGAGAATGTTGCTTCATTTATATTTTTCCCTAAATGCAGAAAGAAACATGCTTTGCATGAATGCCCACTTGATAACATTTAAATTCATGAAATCATTCCACGATCACATACTACTAAATATTGTCCATCATTTCTAGGGCTAAAGGTAGTTTACCAAGGAGAAAACCAAACACTCGTAGAGTCCTATTATGTAGATCCAAGAAGACCATGGTAGCCTCCTCAACCTGGTATGATGCAAGATCTTAATTCTCAATTTTAGGGTTATGCACAACAATCTCGAAGCAATTGGAAAACACCCTTGCCTTGGAAACCTTCGACATCTCAATCCAAACTTCAAAGACAAAATTGGAATCCTTCGTCATCTCAATCTCAACCTCATAACCAATATCGGCAACAAGGTTGGAAAGGGTCTTATAGAGGAAATCCACCATATCCTTAACTATTTCCTCACTACCCTCAATACCAACATCAATGTTATCCATACCATTCACCTCCACCACAACATCAATTTCACCCTTAGTTGACCTCATTTCAACCTTTCTCATTACCATGCACACAAGCACCCCAAAGATCCCTTCCCACTCCACTACATGCACAACCATTTCAGATCTCCAATAATAAAACACCTCAGTCCAGTTACAATGTTGAGGTATTTGAAAATGATTCTCCAATTGTTATTGAAGAACAACAAATAGAACAAGAAGATTCAGATAAGCTCCAAGAATCATGGATTCTCATTAAAGAAGAGAAGTTGTTAGAACCTGAGATTGAAAAGTTTCATTCATGCCTATCACGATATTCTATGAATGGGGATCACATTTCTGAATATTTGCATCACATAATAGAAATAAGAAAAGGAAGACAAGATTTCATTGAATCTTGGTTCAAGACAATCATCTAATCCAGGTTTGGGTGTGACGAAGGAACCTTCCAAGACCTTTTACTTTCGTGATGTGTTAAGTTGCATTTTTGAAAGAACATTAATGAATACATCTGCATTCTGTAAAGAAGAGGAACATGTAAATCATCAACAACATAAAAACAAAAGATGTTGATAACGAAGTTTGTCGATGAGGGACTACGTCTCCGGGCCTCGGTGTCAAGTTGGTGTAGGCCGCTGCATTAAGTGCTGGCAATGGTGGCGATGTACATAGAGGTGATGCCGATATCATACAAAGAAAAATGCCCTCACGTAGGAGTGGCTCTAAGAGATGTTCCATTACAGGAACTCTCAATCAAAAGACTCCTAAGGGTATGACATAAAACTCATGTATGATGAGCATCTCGCCAACATGGCATAAAAGGGATCTCAACGCAAAACATCCATGACGACAACAAGAGTATCCCAACAACATACAACAAAGGGATCTCAAAACATAACATGACGAATCATGACAGCAGGTACATCACATAGATGATTCTGCATCACATCAAGCAAGGAATCATGAGAACATGTAAGAAAACAAGATCCTACATCAACATCAATCAAGGATCTATGCAGTGTAATGCATAAAGAAGAAGTACATGAACACATCATATACCTCACAACCAGGGCCCATCTGAAGAAATGGATGTCAATCTGGTGAAGCTACTTGGACCATCACGACATCAACTGTATGACTGCTCGCACATGGATGTTGACCCCTGCATTCCACTTAGAATAGTGGTTGAAGAATAGAATGTGAGAATGAGAAATCTGAACGCACCATCAGATTTGTGGCATCGAGTAGTGGAAAATCAACTGTCCAAAATTTGAATTCTGAAAAGTTGAGAATCTGGGGCTCAAGAAATCTTTTAGATTCCCCCGGGATTCCTCAAAGATTTTGTGCCTGGGTGGACTAGAAATATGTAGCTCAGATGGCGAATCTGATCTCACCATTGCAATCCCTGCAGAAAACCATGAAAAACAAGTATAAACTTGACTATATTCTGACATGGCAAAATTTTACCTCAAGAAAATTTCAAGGCTCATGGTTCCACTCACTGTTTTTGCAGCAATCATGGTTCCACCTTCATCTTCAAAATGGCTAAAAAATGTAGAACTTTGATTGAAAATGGACAGTGCCATTGTGTTCGTGACGAAAAGAGGTGTTGAATCCGTATAAAATTTGTCAAAATTTGACAAAGTGGAAAATTGGCCCTCCTGCAAAATTCATGGTCTTTGCATTAAAAATTATTTAATTTGCCTCAATTTGCGTGCCTTTTCCCGGTTCTTCCATCTACCTCCAATTATGTGCACTGTTAAAATTATGGGTTTATATTAAAATTCATGGGCAGATAAAACAAGGAATTAATTATGGTGCATTGGTAAAGAGGTTAATTGGTTGAGGAGGGGTCGGGGGATCAAATCTCGCCCCTCCTATTTTCTTTCACCTTATATTTTAAAAACAAAACATACATAAAATCGGCAGGTCGGGTCTACATTGGACGACCTTCCCCCATAATCCCTGTGCGTTGTTTTTAATGGTCGTATATGTTGAAGGTTGGGCACATAAGGTTTTTGTTTTAATGGGGGTTGGTTTGTATTAATGGGGTTGTCCCACGTGGTCGGGTGGGTTCAACGCCCGTTGGCCTCACCATTACATGGTACGTAGGTTACAATCGAGTGGTGGTGAGGTTGGTGGCCCCCACCCCCTATTATTATATATATATTTTTGGGTTTTATTTAACAAACAAATGCACATTTTTTAAATTCGTTTTTTTAAGCCGTAGGAGTCAAATTAATGACCCCACATTTTCGCCTGGAATCCGGCCGGAGCTGGCTAGAATCTGGTGGCTGGGTTTGGTTGAAATTGTGGCCTCCTTAAGCCTGGCCAGTCATAAAAAATTCAACCCAAATTTGACTGATTCTAACTTTCGCATTTGGACTCGGATTGATGAACTGTTCACACTGTCGCGATCAAGAAGACGAGTTCTACACTCTGGTCCTAGTTCAAGCATAATCCAAACACATTGATTTTTGAGATTCCCTAAGTCCTCCTTGTCTTGTGTGTGTCTCTGGAGCCACCTGGATCAATCCTCCCCACTGAGGAGGTTTTGGTCCTCCAAAAGCATGAAAAATAATCTGCAACTTCTCTGTACCATGTTTGCATCAAAAGCGTCCTAAAAAGGTCTCGCTCCCATCTCCTTCACCTTTGTTCTTTAGAGCCTTAAGCGATGAGCTAACACCGACTACCTCTGCAACATGTAGTACATTTTTTTGCAAATTACATGCTTGATTCACATGAGCAGCTAATGACCCAAACTTCCCACACTTGCCACAAGTTTATAGCACATACTCAGTAGTCAAGTTTACAATAAGATGGACACAAGACCCCGTCTACGACAACAAGGCCAACCTATCATTGTTGCTTCAACAAGTGATGGAAAACACATCATCACGGTAACACATGATTTACATACATAAGGCCAAACACTATTTTTTTCACAAGTGATAGAAACATAGCATCACTTTAACATGCGATTTAGAATACGACCAGACATCACTGTTGCTGAATAAGTGATGGAAAACACATCATCACTTTTACATTTTAAAATGTAACAAATGATTTACAAAAGAATGACCATGAAAGGACAACATGTCTAGAAACCATTTTTCGCTTATCAATGTGAATGGGTCACCTCCTTGTGGTGGTTTTGCTTGTCAAACAATTGCTTCCCCTGGTTCACGCACCAATGATTTCTCTTTAAGGTGTTGCTCTGGATGGAGCCTCCAACAAGTGGCTCTTTGATGGCCATTTTCTATTGCAACGACTGCAATACATATTCTTCCTCCAGATTTGCTTAACCTGCTTCTTTACATGTTCTTGAAAGGGTTTTTCATGCCTCATCCTTTTGCATGCTGCCATTCTTTTCCAACACTTAGAAAATGTATGGTTATTTAATCCACAAAAGGTGCATTTTTTCCGATGCCATGTTTTACGTTCATTATTAACAACATGATCATAATCAAAATGAACATTTGAAGATCGAAAGTGGTTATACCTTCCCTTGCTGTCTCTGATGTCAGTATGGCGATGAGAGCTTGCCTCAGCTCTTCCCCTGTAATCAAAACTGCCATGGGATTATGGGGATGTGTTCCCATCATTCTCTTTCCTTGACAATTTCAACGATGTCTCGAATGACTTTGACACCTTCGAGCACTCTCCTTTACTGTATCTTGAACCTACAAATCGATGTACGTGCACAACCTCCAAAGGTTGAGTTATGCCTTGGTTATTAACACCAAGTTCTTCTTTGTCCTCGGGCCTCATCCTTGTAAGGAGCCTCATGTTTGTCCTTGTAATTGGGATCTCCAAATATCCAACAAAACTCATACTATGTGAAGACAAAACCAAAAGGAGATCAACATCTTTTACCTCTTCTTTCGATTTGGAAAGAACTGACGAGGGTTGTTCATCATCCATTATTGGTGGTTTGTCAACTGTTGTGACGCATTCCCCAACTTCCTTCCTAACATACCCAAGTCTTGCCTAACGGGACAATTCTTCTACTTTGATGGGGTTAACAATGCCTCGGCTATTAATGCCCAAGCATTTTCCTTCGTACCCCATTCTCTTAACCAATTTGGAGCCAATTCTTGTGGTATGATTTTCAAAAATAGCGAAATCATCATCAAGACACATACATGAAGATGGAGAGCTACTTTTTACCTCACACGGGTCCCACTGCAGCTTTTCCAAGGCCTTGTCCTTTGCTTCTAGCTATCGTAGCAAACTTTGTTTTTCCTCTTTCTCTTCATGTAGACGCATTTTCAATTCAACATTCTCTGTTTGAAGATTATGTTTGTTAAGCTTCAGTTCTTCCATGGCCTCTTCCATGGCTTGCAACTGAGGCTGCAATCGCTCCTTTTCCTCTGTCTCTTTCTGTAGAGTTTCATACATGATTTCCACTCTTTTGGAAATGTTGAGAATGGTCTCGTACATCTCTCTTTCATCCTCTGTCATTGCACATTCCATTGTTCACACTGCAATTCACATCAATGCAAACACTGCTCTAATACCACTTGATCCAGGTCCGGGTGTGATGAAGGACCCTTCCAAGACCTTTTACTTGCATGATGTGTTAAATTGTATTTTTAAAGGAACATTAATGAATACATCTGCATTGCGTAAAGAAGAGGAACATGTCAATCATCAGCAACATAAAAAGAAAAGACGTTGATAATGGAGTTCGTCCAGGAGGGACTACGTCTCTGGGCCCCATTGTCAAGATGGTGTAGGTCGTTGCATTCAGCGTTGTCAATACTAGTGATGTACATAGAGGTGACGTCGATATCATACAAGGAAAAATTCCCTCATGCAGGAGTGGCTCTAAGAGATGTTTTTTGCTACAGGAACTCTCAATCAAAAGACTCATATCAGTATGACATAAAACTCATGCATGATGAACATCCCACCAACATGGCATAAAAGGGATCTCAACGCAAAACATGCATGACGAAAACAAGAGTATCCCAGCAACATACAATAAAGAGATCTCAAAACATAACATGATGAATCATGATAGCAAGTACATCACATAGATGATTTCGCATCACATCAAGCAAGAAATCATGACAACATGTAAGAAAACAAGTTCCTACATCAAGATCAATTAAGGATCTATGCAGTATAATGCATAAAGAAGAAGTGCAAGAACACATTATATACCTCACAACTAGGGGCCATTTGAAGAAGCGGATGTCAAACTGCTGAATCTGCTCAGACCACCGATCTCATGTCATCAATCGTATGATTTCTCGCACATGGATGTTAACACTTGCATTCCACTTAGAAAAGTGGCTGAAGAATAGAATCAGAAAATGAGAAATTTGAACGCACCATCAAATTTGTGGCCTCGAGTAGTGCAAAATCGACTGTCCAAAATCTGAATTTTGAAAAGTTGAGAATCTGGGGCTCAAGGAATCTTTTAGATTCCCCCGGTGTTCCTCAAAGATTATGCTCCATGAGTGGACTGGAAATCTGCAACTCAGAGGCGAATCTGATCTTGCCATTGCGATCCCTATGGAAAACCATGAAAAACAAGTATAAATTTGACTATATTCTGACATGGAAAAATTTTACCTCCTTGGGAAAATTTCAAGGCTCATGGTTCCACCCCTTGTTTTTGTAGCGATCATGGTTCCACCTTCATCCTGAAAATGGCTGAAAAATGAAGAACTCTAATGGAGAAATAGACATCACCATTGCAATTATGGTGACAAGAGGTATTGAATCCATATAAAATTTGTCAAAATTTGACAAGGTGGAAATTTGGCCCTCCTGCAAAATTCATGGTTCCTGCATTAAAAATTAATTAATTCCTCTCAATTTGCATGGCTGCTCTTGGTTCTTCCATCTACCTCCAACTACGTGCACTGGTAAACTTCTGGGTTTATATTAAAATTCATGAGCAGATAAAACTAGGAATTAGTTATGTTGCATTGGTAAAGAGGCTAATTGGTTGAGGAGGGGTCGGGGGATCAAATCCTACCCCTCCTATTCTTTTTCACCTTATATTTAAAAAAAAAACAGACATAAAATGGGGGACTTGGCTCCGCATTGGGAGGCCCACCCCCATAATCCCTGCACGCTATTTTTAATGGTTGTATATGGTTTAATGTTGGGCACATAAGGTTTTTGTTTTAATGGGGGTTGGTTTGTATTAATGGGCTAGTTCGGTGGGCCGACCCACGTGGTTGAGCGGGTTCAACTCCCGCCGGCCTTACCATTACATGGTATGTAGGTTACAATGGCGGGTGGTCGGGTTGGTGGCCCCCACCCCCTATTATTATATATATATTTTTGGTTTTATTTAACAAACAAATGTGCATTTTTTAAAATTCGTTTTTTTAAGCTGTAGGAGTTAAATTAACGACCCCACATTTTTCCCAGAATCTGGCCGAACCGGGCCAGAATCCGGTGGCTAGATTCAATTGAAATTGTGGCCTCCTTAAGCCTGTCCAGTCATAAAAATGTCAACCCAACATTGATTGCTTCTAACTTGTGCATCTGGACTCGGATTGACGAACCGTTCACACCACCACGATCAAGAAGACGAGATCTACGCTCTACTCCTAGTTCAAGTATAATCCAAACACTTTGATTTTTGAGCTTCCTTGAGTCCTCTTTGTCCTGTGTGTGTCTCTAGAGCCACCTGGATCATCATCGGATCCCAATGCTCAAGTCTTCAATATTTTTCGACATCATCTAAACCATGGTAGTTGGTCTCTCATATGCTGGTACATATTAAAGAATATCTTTCAAACCTGCATATGACTTTATCAATCATCTTGTTACACGCATGGTTCCATTAGAGTTATTCATATACTTGAATGTGATTTCTTTTTCAAGTAGAGCAGGACATATAAAAAATAAATAAATGAAAAAGTAAAGACAAAAATAAGTCCTATTGAGAAAACTATTTTGTTGGCATAGTTGGACATGAACATTGCTTGAAAACCAGGGAACTGGCGAGCAACGTTCACAATACGTTATGTAATTTTATGATGGTTTTAGTCTTTTATTATGTTTCCTAAAATCATTTTTGATTCTATGCTCGAGTTGGTTGATGTGGGATTCTTTAAGGGCCACCTTCCAACAACTCTTGTCCCATCAACCTCAACACCTTATCTAGGATCAAGATCAAAGAATATTTGTAGTTCCTTGGAACTTGCATACTTCAATGGAAAGCCTCCTCGTTGACAACAATGGGAATACAACAATGTCTCTTGATTGTCAGATCTTGCAAGTGACTTGACTTCAACATATTCATTCATCCCTATCAAGATGTACCCATGTACCTTGACATTCATTTACATTATCAGTGAGTTGTCTCCCATTGGTTAATGATTCTCATCATTGATCAGTAATCCAATTATTTATTTCCATGCTCAACTTCAACAAATTCATGTGCATGGTAATAATTTTACCATGAATTTTGGATTTCATGAAGACTATATGGTTTTATGGAATCAACAACAACTTCCAGCAGTACATTTTATTGGTTTCTTGTAGCAACATGTTCATCTTGTTTTCATTCAACAACAGCATGATGGCACTGCTACAACTCTTTTTCATTCATTTCATTTTCGAGCAAAATAATAAAATCTGGTCTATTTCAGTCAATATGCATTATGTTTCATGGTTTCTACTTCAGCATGCAGTACATAGTCTAAATTAGAACTTCCAACTCAGAGAAAATAACTTTCTGCAAATATTGACATTTTCTGTAACAACTATGGAAAGTTGCAATTTCTGTAGCTATTGTTGTAACAAACTTTTTTGTTTGTTGTAGCAGCTTGTTCCAGTGGCATTTTTGGCACAAATATTCTAAGAGATTGGAGTAGAAATAAAAACTTTTGAGCTACTGGGATTTATCAGAATATGGTAAATTGAGTAAGATGTGGGAAGAATTCCAAAAAAGTATAATTTTCAGAGACTTTTCAGTGGGTTTTTCAGTTGGATTTTCATTTTTCACCATTGTGCGCACATCAAGACAAAATTTTGTGTTTTTTCACAACAAATCTTTTTCATCATCAAAAGTGGATGTGAAGGAATGTAGTGCTAAAAAGGATAAAAATATATTGTTTCCCCTTTGAAGCACTCAATTTGGCCTTAAAATGAGTTTGTGGCTCATGTTTTTGTTGCAACATTGGGCAGCGTGAAGAGTGAAATAGGGCAGAAATTGATTTGATCATAACTTGCAAGCCATGCACATGTTGTTCCTAAAATTTTTATCATAAATGCATTGAGGGTAAATATATACGCAAAATTTCAATAAATTCCAGTGTGTAGTTTTCAATAAATTGGTCACTTTCACCTACAGCCATTTCTCATTTTTCGTGTAATCTGTGCAACCATTGGACGATATATATATTTTTTGAATATAAATAATATTAATGGTAACTACCGTAGAAAATTTCAGGAGAATATTATTTATCATTTGAGAGGAATTGCAAAAACAACTCTGCTACATGAAAATGGTACATTTTGTGCAGCAAGTTCAAAGTGATGGAGTAGTGTACCTGAGCCAAATCAACAACATATCAACATTCATATCATCTTCTCTTCTCCACCAAGTTCTTCAAAAGGTAAACTTGAGGTAAAACTAGCATTGGACTTTTTAATTTGTTAAAATTTTTAGACATTGTAATAAGAAGTCATTGAAAACATGTTATCTATGTAGTTCACTCTATCATATTCACATTCTTCAAACCATTTTTTTCAATCCGTCATCCCTATTCTATTATTTTTAACCCCCAAACCTTATTGGATGATGTACCAATGTTTTATGATTGGGCCCCATACTATGGTTGTATAATCTTTTCATGATATCTTATGTTTACATTTTCTCTTCTTGTTGCCATATAAATTAACTCATGCTTCTTCGATGAACAATCTGACCTTTTGACCTTCATTCATGCTTTCCTTAATGGTCCATCAACATGAAATTCTTGAGAAAAATAATTATTTTACAGATATAGTAAGCTTGACTTCATGGTACATGCTTGTAGCACATGATCAAATGGTGGCAATCTATTTACATATAACATTCATGGTGCACATGGATATGATTAATTATTTGTGTTGGAAAGCACATGGATGGAGTAAGAGTCTTACTGATGGATTCCTCACAATATGACATGTTGTATATTCTACCAAGGATTAAAAAAATTATGCACAATTTAGTAAGTGACAAAACCTTCATAAATTGTTTCTAAGATTGAATTTGCAAAGGTTTTAGCAACAATGGAAAGTACTTGAATATGCTAATTTATGGGCACCCTTGTTTTTCACACAAGTTGCATATGATAATGTACAAGGGATTACTAAGTAATGCAGATATGTTTGTTTTATTAAAGAAGAAAAAATCAACAGACATCATATTATTCATGAGTAGCATACTATGGAAAGAATTTCAACAAAACGATGGACAAGTCTTCTTTTTCATTTTGCAACTATCAAGAAACAAGTGTGGAAACAAAGAGTTGTTCTACCAAATGTGTAATTTTGGAGAATAAATTCAATGGTTTACTGAAGAATAGAGAAAAACACATCTTACCAAGATAGATGATCTACACCAATCCCTTGGTTCTTTGGTTAAGGATTTAGTTGTAATGTCAAAATAAAGACTACCCAGAACTAGTTGAATTGTGAAATTTTGTAAAGCTTCGTTTGCATGAGGACATGAAAAAAATTAGATGTGGGAGAATTTTGGGCCTCTAATTTGTCATGATGTTTATGATAAAACTATACATTTTGCATCATTCCACTCACCCATTGTCATCATTCTTAACCATATTTGTTCATCAACGCACCAAATTATGGCATACATGTTACATGGTTTATTATTATTATTTCCATAATTTTTAACGATTTAAGAAGAACTTTTCCTAGTTCTACTAATGATGGTTTTTCCAATGCAACCTTCTACAGCCCAGTTAAGTTTCGATAGCTATCTCCATGGTTGAGGTAGTAGCACCACTCTAGAAGGAAATCTGGCATTGGGAACTGGTTTCTAGAAGCTACAATATGGATTTGTACTGGTCAAACTCCACAAAGATCACATGTGTGGACCTACAACAAAAGATCAAAGGAAAAATCATTTTTGACCAGTCAACTTCAAAGGCATTTTCTGAGAAAATGAGAACAAATTTCAGAAAAAGGACATGGGTTTTTTTCAACATTGGTCCAATTATGTTGTCAATGAGCATTTTCCTCAAATTCATTACCATTTGATAGATTTTCGAGGTTCTTTTGAGCCTTGTTTTCCAAATTACGTGGATAAATGGTTTTTCAATTCGTCATTTAATGCACAGTCAACAAAGAGGCTGGAATGAGTTGTTCTCTAGCAAATTCGTGGAAAGAAGATTGTTATGAACAGACCTAGGCTAATCTTTTATCCTAAAATCCTTCAAAACATATTTGATTTTATTCTCAAATTTATTTGTTGATATCTCATGGCTAGAATTCATGCAATCAAATTTAGAGTTTCTAGTTGCTTCAAAAATCTATAAAACATTGTAATCTATTTTATAAAAGAGTATATTTTCAATGTATTAAGTTGAGGTCTGAAGTTGTAATCATTTTTGAAAGTTATCATTGTGAAAACTATGTTTACACACTACAAATAATACAAACTTTTTCCATGGCGTTCATGTAATTATTAATTGCCAATTCTCTTCCCTTGATCTGAATCTTCAACACTGCATAGTCCTCTGAAGGTCCCCTTGGAGTTGTGAGAATAGTGTAGATGTTTTCCATTTCATTCATTTGATTTCTTTCTGCTCTATGCTTAAATAAAAACTCTATTTCATTTTAATGCTTTGTTGCTTTAGATTGAATTCATTTCATTTTGTTTACTTGTTTGCCTTTGTTTTTCCTACAGGAAAAGCACTTGTTAAAAGAAAAAAAACAAACAAAAAGATTTACTTTGAATTTCTTATTCTAGTTTAGTCTCATATTTATGTTTAGTAGATTATGATTTTCTCTAGTTCAAGTTCATTTATCATAAGAGTCGTTATTCCTACTTTCTAGATCTATTTCCATAATAATGATAATCGAGGTTTATTTTTCAAGTCTCAAAGATTAGTGTTGCCTTTAATTCATAGAATAAAATTTCTTTCTAAAATTGATAGATTAAGATTGCCTTTGAATTTAATAGATTAGTTTTGATTTCATCCATAATAAACTATATTTGATTTTAATTAAAATAGACTAGCATTTTCATTTATGATTAATAACATAGAATTTCAAGATCTTTCATAGTTTAGAATCGATTTTCTTTGAATCTCCTTAGAATTCAATTTTCGATTTGATTTTTTTATTCGATAAAGACTTTCAGAAAAAAATGTTCATGTGCTTACCAAGATCTCACAAATAGAATCTAATTTATTTTTTAAGTTTCCAATTCATTTCAATTATGCATAAATATTGAAAGCTAATCTCCTAGCACATACGGTGTGGTGTACTTCGCAATCTCACGTACCCAGATTAACATATAAATTTAAGCAATTTAACAGTCAATTAAATTACCCAAAAATATGTGCTAGAAATTGATGGATATGAATGACTTCCTGAGTAGGTGGATCTGAAAAATCCATACAAAGAGATGTGGTGGGAAAAAGTTTGAGTCAGTTGTGAAACCATCAATAAGAACAAATAAGTCCCCAAAAACATGCAGTGGATCAATGAACAAGTATCTAGAGAACCATAAGATCCCCCATAGAGCCCAAAAGTTTTCCCTCGTATTAGTGTCTAGACCCTCAAACCAATAGATCTCGTAGTGGCTATGATGTTCCACCCGAAGCCATACTCCACCACCATAATAGGCTCTTTGTGGAGCCCGATCCAAATATCTAGATAGGAATTGGGGATGATGGGGCATGTGCCGACGTGAAAGATCCTTAATCCTTTTAGTAGTGGGAGTCTTATTCCCTATCCACAATAAAATTATTTGTGAAATTTTGTGAATGTTGATATGTACTCTGTGAAATACATACATGTTCCTCGCTTTCCAAATTTCCCAAAAACAATAGACTGAGTTTATTAGAATGTCCTCCATGCTCCATCCACCATCTAATACATTGTTCTATACCTGTAAATTTCCTTTTAAGCTTCAAATATGAAAAGATGTTGTTCCATATCAAACATGCAGAATTGCATTTTAAAATTAAATGTATATTTGTCTCATAATTTTCACAACACATAGGGAATCCTGAACAATGCATTCATAGCTATAAAAATATGTTATTAATATGTCCCTTCACTTCATGTATCCGGTAATTGATACACACCATCATAAAAGCACAATTATTATATTGGAAAATCCAATGGGAAAATCACTCTCCAATGAAAAATCTTAACACGTAACAATGTTCCTCAATAATTACAAATGAGACGAAGACCTTTAGTATTTACAAATTTAGCATTTTAAGTTAATTACAATGTACTTCCCATAAACCTTCAAGTGCTTAAGGCGAATGACCCATGCAATTAATCACCATATAATCCAAAAACTCGATAAATCAAATTTAGATATACGAAGACATCCATAAACATAATTTTGAAGGCTAAATAAATATTAGAAATGTCACAACACAAATGAATTTTGTTGTTATAATATTATATAATGCAAGAAAACATATTTATACTTTTAACCTGCAACATTATATAATGGTAGAAAACATATTTATAGTTTCAACATGTCAATTAATTAACCAAAATTGTGATGACTGCATGAACACACTTAGTCAAAAGTTGTTTCTTCAATGATTGACATTTACAGACCTCTTCTTTTAACTCATGTTTATATTCTCTTATATCTTCATTTTCTTCTTAGATTATCTCCTTCTAGTATATATTTTATAAGCTTCCTATTGGATTCAATTCAACAATAATGACTAACCTAATCTACTTGGAGCAGAATAAAAGAACTGTTCACGTCAACTTGAAATAACATAAACCTTTATATTTGGATCACACCTAATAATGTTAATCGTTATAAATTATAAATTATGATTAATAACAATGTTTTTATTACCTTGTAGCAACAATGTGTACCACATAACCTTAGCGAGAATTACTTTCAAGCATTTAATGTCTATATGGCATACATATTTAACATATCCATAATATCTCAAAGAAGATGTGATCGAATGATTTTAATCCTAATAGGAAATATTTTTAAATTGAAAAATTAAAATCATCTCACTCACATGTTTTCTTCATAACATCAATCAACTTGGTGTGGTATTTTCAAGTATTAGATCAAATAGCTTTGTAATGTTTTCACCTGCATGCTTAACATGTTAAAAGTGACTTATCAATTGATGATATATATGAGATAAATGAAGAGGGACCTAAGAGTGACATATCAATGGGAAAAAAAAGTTAAAAATCAATGAGTAATTCTTAGTGTTGTATCATTTTCACCATATGCTACATCGATTTTCTTGTACATTTTACTTGTAACATTATGAAAATAAAGTCTTATAATCAAGTCTACCCGCTCATTTCAAGACCAAATATGATTAAATTTGTTGAAACATTTTATTTCTACCTTTATCCAATCAAGATTATTGGAAAGGTTTACAATGCATTGTACTTTTCACAACTTAGGTGAAGAAAAAGAGAAATTAGGTTATCAAATAGGCTTTCTAATCCCTATACAAAGAAATAATTAAAATAAAAGCTACAATCTTTCACTTACCTCCAACTACATTTCCTAAGACCACCTCTCATTCAAATTTGTTCTTGGAATTGAAATCCTGTTGGAGAGACACATCAATATCAAACACTACTTGAGATAAATACCCACTACTATATATTTTAAATTGATATTCCATAAGACAATTACTTCTTTTTTTTTTGGTAGGTAATGTTGGAGCAAACAACGCACATCGGAAATTAAATAGCATACACAACACACGCAAAATCATAAAACAACACAAATATTTTTAACATGGTTCACCCAACCAATCTGGGCTACATCCACCAAACAGAGGCATCGGCAATCTTATTATTCAACAGGAGATTACAACATATAATTCCTCACAAACTCTCAGCTCTGCCCCAATATCCTCTACAGGCTTACATTTTTATAGCTGGGAGTAGAAAACTGAATAATAAATTCTCTCACAACAAATATAGGATGCAATAACTCCTCCTCAAGAATAAATGGAGCTAATTTAGCAACAAATCCTATTGTTGTCACATACATGAGATTTTTTCCAAATTTAATGAACAGAAAATCTCAACAATCTCCACCTTGACAATAATTAGCCTGATACCCTATTCCTTTATTATTTTATCTTTTCTGCAAGCCAAGAGAAGCCAGACACCAACGTAGCTTCTCTAACAAAACTGGTTTCGTGAACATGTCTGCACAGTTCTCCTTTGTATGCA
>APFE030356783.1:62370-105958 GCA_000404065.3 Pinus taeda | reverse complement strand
CATGCAAGCAAGGAAGAAGTTTGGTTGCAGAGATTGTGTTCAAGTATGGGGTTAGTACAGGGAGCTATAAGGATAGACTGTGATAGCCAAAGTGCAATTTTCATGGCAAAGAACCCTTCTTGTCATTCAAAGACAAAGCACGTTGATGTTCAGTATGACTTTTTGAGGGATATGATAGAAGACAAACAAGTGTTGCTGGTAAAGGTGGACACTTTGAAGAATACTGCAGATGCATTAACAAAATCTGTGAGCTTTGAGATGTTCTCTTGGTGTAGAGAAACAATGGGTGTTTCAGGGCTGGAAAAATGACTAAGCTCTCCTGTGCCCCCCTGTGGAAAGAAAACAACAAGTGGGAGATTGTTGGATTGTGTTATATTCTTTCCACATAGTTAACAGGGGGTTTAAGGGGTACCCGTAACCCTACTAAATGAGAAAAATGAAATCTTTTCATTCGATGAAGGCTAAAATAATGAGGGAAGAGAGACAACCAAACAATGCATCAATCAAGCAAAATGCATCAAAACATAACTCCCTAACTTTTCCAATGCAATATGTAAAAATGAAAACTACTCTTTCACTTTCACTAACAAATGCAGTGCCAAAATGCAATCCTATGAGAAACAACCAAACAATGCATCAATCAAGCAAAATGCATCAAAACATAACTCCCTAACTTTTCCAATGCAATATGTAAAAATGAAAACTACTCTTTCACTTTCACTAACAAATGCAGTGCCAAAATGCAATCCTATGAGAAACAAAAATCACTTTTCTTTCACTAAGATGCACTAATCTTTTTGTTCTTTTCCTTTCACTTTGATTCAAAAATGCAAAATAATGCATAAGAAAAAGGAAGAATGCAATCCAAAAAAATTAAAATGAAATTTTCATTCACTTTTGGTTTCAAATACAAATCGTTTCAAAAATACTTAAATGAATAAAATCATTTCACTTTTATTTTCGAAACAATGAAATCAAAACAAGTATTCACTTTTAGTTCCACCAAAGCAAACAACTGTAATCTATGTTTGACAATGGACCGAAAGCAATTTTCAAAGCACCAATATGACTCAATACTAATGAAAATAACTTCACAAACATGAACCAAAAGGAAATTGAAAATGGTGTCCTGACTGGAGTAAGACTCCTAAATGGAAGCAATCAATCTCACAGAGACAAGCCAAATGATGAGTGAAGGGTGACCTAGACCTAGAAACCCTAGAAGGAAATCAAGCTTAAATCACACACCAACATAAGCCAAGAGACAATTGCAATCATAAAAGGACAACAATCAAGACAAACACACTGATATTACACTAGAAAATCACTCACAGAGGTTGAAAACCAATAAAATAAAGAAAAAAAACCCTAATTTTCTTCTATTTTCTTGGATCAACATTTCTATTAAAGCAAAAAGGGAGATGAAAGGAAAATAAGTGTGACTGTAAATTCAAAATCAGCGTTGGTAGCACTTCTATTAGAGCATAAAACACGTTGGGCGAGGAAATAAGGAAAAAATAAAAAATCTTCAAAATCAGAGTTGGCTCAACACTCTTAAGAAAAAACTAGTGACTGCATAAATCTATAATGATGCATACAAGCCAAGAAATCGATGGTTGGTCAAACTCATCAGAGATCTTGATCAAATGAATGGATGGAAATGTTATAGCTTCCCCAATGGAGTCATCATTTTGTTGTCTAGGTAAATCCTCTCCATGGATAGAGACGATCCCTCTAACACAATGAGTGGGACTAGCAACTAACATGACAATCTACGAGACACTTTCATAAATTACAATCGAAATGAGAGAAGAGGAAGGAGACCTACCTCATTCTAATGCTATAACGCACTCCTTTGTTGAAGATGTTGATCGCTTGCTTCTCAGGCTCAGTCCTACTACTCACAACATTTTAATACCTGCACAAGAGGTCAAAGACACAACAAAGCGTACAAGTACAACACGTATAATAGAATGTAATCTACTTAAAATATCAATGAGCATTAAGATAAATGATGCATTGACACAAGAAATTATGGAAATTGAACCAAAAGTTGTATATATTAATGAATAAAAGAGGAATCATATGACCTAGGCCTTGATGTTAGTAATCCCTACTTGAGTGAATGTACAAGTCCAAGCTCAAGCACTCTTTCTCCAAGCCAAAATGAATAGCATGTAGGCACTATCTCAGCATAAGGGTGCAAATAATCAGAGACCAACCATTTTGGAATGGGAGAGGATGAATATATAGGTAGGGAGAGGGAGTTAGGATCTCTCCAAAGATAGGGGAAGGCCCTCATCCCAAGGAGGAAGCTCATAGGAATAAGATCAAAGGGTAATATTGGGAGAATTCAACCACATTTGAAACAAACAACCTCCAGCTCGTCGATCTGGAAGCTTCTAGATCACAAATCTTCTTCTCCTCTTTGATAAAACTTTCCATATAGGATCAGTGTGAGTATCCAAGTAAAAATTGTGCTGCTAGCACAAGGCTAGTATAGAAAAACCTGCCATCAGCACAGGTTGCCAGTGTCATAATCATGTTAACCCTGAAATTAGGGTTTTGAGCTTACTTCTTTAGGGAAGGCTCAAGGCATGTTTTCATTAAGTCTTTAGGGAGGATCTAGGCTACATATCAGGATGGGTACACTACATAATTGCCAATTTTTGGGCACTCCGGGGTATGACACATGGAAGTGCAAGAGGGGTGACAAAATATTGTGTAACAGGTTCCTATGTTACTCCAATATTATAATCTTTTATTTCTTCTTCATGTTCATTTGCAAATGAACTGAAGGGTATGCCATTTTGATTGAAGAGACATTATAATGGTACCAGTCCTCTAGGAATAAAAGTATTTTTTAATTGCATAATTATATGATCAACTATTATATCTTTCCATTTTGACTTTGGATCTGATAATTTCACTTTATCTTCCTAATTTGACTCTTGATCAATACAAGTAGTAAAAAAATGATTTATCACCTCCATAAACCTCATAATATGTTGATCATATTCAAAAAAAAAAAAATCCAATACCATACATTGTTATGGATATATGGCCAATATCTAACCTCTACTTGATATAGCAATTGTGGAGTAGTAAGAGTTTTGAAGATACTAGCTAGCACAACCAAAGAATCTGCTAGATGATTTTCCTCCCTTGGTATAGCATTAATGTTAAATTCCTTGAGAAAAAATTATACAATATCTCATACATCATTCTTATGATATCAAAGCCTTGGATGCTTGGCTTGATAGAGGTTTCTTTCTTGATTACTAATTTTGAATCACCAAAAACTACAAGGTTGGAAATTTTAAGCCTCCTAGCAACTGCAAGTCCCAAAATGAGGGCATCATATTATGCTACATTGTTGGTAACTTCAAACTCTAGCTTAAAAGATAGAGTAATGGCTTATTTTGAAGGTGAAATTAACACAACTCTGAATCCTGACCCTTCTCTTATAATTCCCATCAAAATATAATTTCCATTCTTGAGTCTATTAAATTATTAGTATTACTTATAAATCTATTTACAACAATTGAAGTATTGAATTTGGTTTTTACAAATAGTATATAACATCATAGATCTTTATCAACATAATATACAAGGAAGTTGTTAAGATGCCTAGAATCACTAGCATTGAAAGTGAACTTCACTTCTTTGTACAACCTCATTTCAAGGGGGTTCAATATTTCGACGCACTCTTCAAGGATCTAGTTGGATTCCTTATTCAGGTAATCCTTGAAGCACTTTCTAAGTTCCCACAAGCTTTATAAGAGGATTCTTCAAAAGAAAATTTTGATGCCACCCTCTTTACAATGTAGAAAGGTAAGATTCCAAGCTCAAATGGCCTTATCGTTGAATTTGTCTCTACCTTCTATGATTTGCTAGAAGAAAATATTCTAAAGGTGATATTTGAATCCTAGAACTTTGGAAAAGTTTAAGGTCCCTTCAATTGAACCTTTATTACTCTTAGTTGAAAGATGCAGAGTGGTGATACCTTTGATGATCTTAGACCTATCTCTTGATTCAATGTCATCAATAATATTATAGCTAAGGTCATTGCCCATCCCCCTAAGTCAATTTTGATCAAAAAAATTTCGAAGAAAAATTTGGTTTCGATCAGAGAAGATAGATACATGTTGTAGTAACTCTTTCCCGGGAGACCATTAACTCTTTGTAAATCTCAAAAAAAATCCAATTATCATCTTTAAGTTTGAACTTTCTAAATACTATGATCAAGTGAGTTGGAATTTTCTTAGGTTAGTCCTCTTGCGGATGGGGAAGAACCTTTCTTCCAAGAACTGGGTAATGGGGTGTGTGCAATCTGTCTTTCATCATTCTCATTAATGGAGCTCCTTCAATATTTTTTAAGGCCTCTCGAAGCCTTGAAAAAGGATGCCCCCTCTCACCTTATCTTGTCATTATTGTTGTTGAGGATCTTCGTAATTTGTTAGCCAATGCTAAGTTTAGAAGTGTGCTTAAGAAAGTAAAGGTATCTAACCTACATTAGTTGTCCCATATTATTTTTGTAGTTCTAAAGGTTCTTTGATGGTGTTATCCACTCTAAAGAGAATTCTAACAAAAATAAAGAACATTAGTTTCAAACTTGTATGGTATAGAGCTTGTCAAAAGTGTGCCATCACCTTAATTAACTAGAGGTAGGTTATGTCCCCCAAGAAGCTTGGTGAATGGAGGATCAAAAACCTTTTCTATTTTAGCAAAGCTCTTTTGGCTCGAAGCTTATGGAGGCTCCAACAAAATTCTTGCTTATGGGGCCATATCATGAAACCTAATTACCTCCATGGTATGCCTTATAGAAGATTGGTTTAGAAATCCTGTGAAGTTATTGGTTTAGAAATCCATGGTATGCCTTATATAAAAAGTTATTGTTTCTTCCTTTCCATCAATCAGGGATTGGATGGTGTGTGAATCGATGATGGAAGAAAATTAAGAATTCGAGAAGATCCGGGATTAGGAAATGATTGAGGGTTATCATCTTCCTACCCCCCTTCTCCAAGCTCTCCATTGAGCAAGTGTTTTCACATTAGAAGATTCCAAAGCACAAACTCCTCATTTGAGAAGAAGAGTAGGTTGGAAATTGGCAAGTGTCCTAAGTTTTAAATGACAATAGCTAAGTGGGTGAATTTCATTAAACTTATAGACTCCAATTTTATTAAGCTCAAGTAAGAGGTGGAAGATGAGAATTGTTGGTCTAAAAATTTTGGCACGAGTGACTTCACAAAAAAAAAAGATTTGAATATTTTATAAAATCTCATTTTAGCTATGCCCCATAATGATGATCAAGTAGGATTTGAAAATTTTGCACTCCTCTAAATGGAAAAATAACTCTTGAGCTTGCATTGAATAAGAAACTTTTGAGACGAGATAACATTCTTAAAAGGGTTTGGATGTTCCTAATCATGCTCCTTATGAAAATCAAAAGAAGAACAAATGTCTCACTTACTCATCTCTTGTCCATATTCAGTGCAGGTTCTAAGTCTTGTTTAAGTTGATTTTAAGTAAAATTCTTGGTTGGATAAAGTTGGATTGGAAGAATGCATGAAATTTTGGCATAGAGACAATTCAATTAGACAATTCGAAGGATTTCCTTGTGTGTTTGTTAATAACACTTGGTGGGATCACAACTCTTGTAGCTTCAAGGAAGAGTTCATACCTCCTAAGATTATTGCAAGTTTGGTTCTAAAATAATGTATTAAGTTTATAAGTGATCTAAAGGATAAAAAGGCTAGGTGTATGGTTATGTCTGAGTTGGATTATGTCATCACTTGGGGTTATTCCATTGGCACTAGTCAAGGCCAACCCCCTATTTCATTGGTGCCAATTGCTGATAATTGTAATTAGGTTCAATCATCATAATGACCTAATTGTAATCATGACATTGTATATTATTTATAAAGAAATAAAGAGAAATTATATTTTATATTGGAGTATGGATTTCATACTCAATTTTGAGTCAAAGCATGTTCTTCGTGCTTTTAGGTTTTCTAATTCTTTTTAGGATAAAGAATATTATTATCCATGTGTCATATTCCCATTTGGATTCATTTTAATAATGAAAGATCTTTATCTTATCAAGAAAAATCCATTTTATATCCCAAGACCAAGTCGGCCCAAGAGCAAGATCAAGTCAACCTAAAGGATGGAAATCCAACCCCTAAAAGAGGCTATAAATACAAGGAGCTTGACCTCGTTTGAGACACTCATTCAAATCAAGTTAGATCTATAATAGTGAAGGAGAAGAAGAACTAGAAGGACAAAAGAAGGAAGGAAAAAGTGAAGTTCCTTGGGCTAAATCTCTCTCTATCTCTATCTCCACACATGAAAACCTAGGGTTTCTATGAAACTACAGTTGTAGGAGGTTGAAATTGCATGGCCGAAATTATAGGATGAAGTTGCAGCAAGTCAAATTTTCGAAGCTGCCTTCGAGAATATTTTATCGGGGGTTGAATTGGTGCTTGGTAGGGTTGTTGGCTTTGGTCTTTGGGCCTTGGAAGTCTCTTTGTAAAATATTCTAAAGAATAATAGAAGCATTTTCTCTGTGCTTTCCCCTTAGATGGGTTTTTCCTTGGCTTGGAGCCTATATCTTGTGTACTTTGTCTTGTTTTGATCTTCATTTTTTTGATAATTTCTTGATGAACAAATATCTAATAAATAAATAAAGGGCCAACACATATCACAAGTAATTATCGAGTTAAGGAAAATCATCTATAATACATAAGTCCCCTGATTTTCCAACATGATATTAGAGCTATGGTGCAATAAAGAGATTGAAGATCAAATCTTAGTTGGGACTATGGCAAGGGTTATAAGGAAGGGTTTCAGGTTTCTTGGAAATATCACTACATCTATCAAAGATTGTTATTGAATATCATCTTCAAGATCACAAAGGAAGTGATATATGGAAGTTTATTCTCTGCTTTATCTAGCACTTTTAAGGATGAGAATGTATGGGCTATTGACACTGGTGCCTCCAAGCATATGATAGGAGAATGTAGTCAACTTCAAACCCTATCCAAGGGTAACTCATCTCATTCATTTGAACTTGGAGAAAAGAAGAGATATCTAGTGAAAGAGATTGTATCTACTAAATTCTTGGAGCTCGATTCTAGTGGAAGTATTCACCTCAACAATATTCTATATGTTCCAACTTTGAAGAAAAAATTATTTCTATTTCTTGTCTAGAGGATAAGGGTTATAAAGTTTCTTTTGTTAATGGTAAGGTTTTGGTTTTGGATAAGGGCTCTAGTATTGATGATTCTAGGGTGATTAGGATTCATGAGGGGACATTATATAGAATTTTTACAACTCTATATCATGCTATAGTCCACTTGGATGTGAGTCCTTCCAAACTATGGAATAGAAGGTATGAATACCTTCATTATAATATTTTTCCATCTCTAATTCAAATGGTCAATGGCATGCCCTAATTGAACAAAGAACATGAAGGGACATATAAGGGATGTTTTATAGGCAAGAACATGAAGAAGCAATTTGCAAGAATTGATACCATATATAAGGAATTTTTTGTGTCTCATACATTCAGATGTATGTGTACCTATGGCAGTTAAGTCTCTTGGTGGGCATTAGTATTAGGTAACCTTCATTAATGATTTTGCAAGGAAGACTTAGTTATACCTTCTCGAGAACAAGGAAGAGGTATTCGAAAAGTATTAGGAGTTCAAGAATGAAATGGAGAACCTAACCAAGAGAAATATCAAGACTCTAAGGTCAAACGATGGTGGAGAATACACCTCCAAAGAGTTGATAGCTTTCTACAAGGAAACGGGGATCAAGAGGGAGCGTATCATTCCCTATAATCTTGAAGAAAATGGTGTTGATGAAAGGAAGAATATAACTATTGAAGAATGTGTCAAGGCCATGCTAAATTATCAAGATCTCCCTCGATTTCGATGAGGAGAAGCATGTATAACAATTGTTTACTTGCAGAATTGAAGTACTCAAAGAATCATTAACAACATGACTCGAGAAGAAGCATTTATAGGGAAGAATCCAAGTATGGATCACCTTCAAATATTTGGGTGTCTTGTGTATATTCATATACCTCAAGACAAGAGAAAGAATTTGGATCCTACCAATTTAAATGGAATCTTTATTGGGTATAGTTCTTCATCAAAGTCATATAGAATCTATGTTAAGGAGGATAGTTGAATTGAAGTAACCAAGTATGTCATCTTTGATGAGAGCATATATTACAAGAAATCGAAGGATGTTATGGTTGTCTCTGATGAAGAAGATATGCCTAAATTTGAGGATATCTCAATGGAAAATGATGGTTAAGATCATACATATACTCAAGAAGATATTGAAGGTCAAGTGAGCCTATACAACAAGTGATTATTCCAAAAATTCAAAAAAGACCCGCTTGGTTGGGAACTTCTCTACAAGAAACAGAAGGGCATACGGCATTAGGGACTTTCAGGGAAAGTAAAAGACCAAAGATTTATTTTGGATATGTTGCATATATGAAAAATCTTATTGAAGTGAAACCTTCCTCGTATGAAGATGCAACTAAACATCAAGAGTGGAGGAATGAAATGCAGGAAGAAATACCAATCCATAATGAATAATGATGTTTGGGAAATTATCCCTAGGCCAAGTGACAAGCCTATAGTCACTTCAGAATGGATCTACAAGATAAAGCATGCTACATATGGGAGCATTGGTAAATGCAAAGCAAGGTTTGTAGAAAAAGGCTTCTCACAGAAAGAATGGATTGATTACAAGGAAACCATTGCTCTCATAGCTCAATATACAACAATATTGATTGTTTCATTGGTTTCTACTATAGAATGGAACATCCATCAAATGAATGTCAAGACATCTTTACTGAATGGGACCATTGGTGAGGAGGTTTACATTGAGAAGCCTCATGGATTTGAAATAAATCAGAGGGAGACTTATGTCTATAGGTTGAAGAAATATCTACCTAGCTTAAAGAAATAACCTATAGCTTATTGAGACTTTATTTTACTAAGGGTACTGTAGATCCTAAACTATATATCAGGGTGAACCATTTATCATACTTTTGCATGTGCATGATCTATATACATAGGTGTAGAGCATCAGATTCAATAATGCAAGAAGTATTTAGTAGTTGAGTTTGATATGAAGGATATTGGGAATATGCAATATTACTTGGGACTATAAGTATGGCAGAGGCTAGGTGAGATATATCTTGGTCAAGGTAAATATGTGATCAAGATACTTCAAAAGTTTAGCATGATGGATAGAAAGCCTATGATTACCAATATAAAGAAGTTGAGGAGTTCAAAGCCTAGTTCAGTCAACCCTACTTGCTACAGACAATTGATTGGGTCCTTGATGTATCTAGTAAATACAAGACAAAACATTTGTTTTGCAGTAAATGTCCTCAGTCAGTTTTAGATGGATCCAAAACATGATCATTGGATTGCAGCCAAGCATATCTTAAGATATATATGTGGAACTATACATCAATGCCTCTGGTATACTAGTAATGAAATCTAACTCATGGGATATACATATTCAAATTAGGGTAGCAGTGAGACAAATGGAAGAAGCACAATGGGTGGATGCTTCAGCCTAGGATGTTCCATGGTCTCACGGATGAGTAGAAAGTAGGATATTGTTTCTTTGAGTAGTGTCAAAGCTAAATATGTTGTTGCAATCGAAGCATGTCAAGAAATTGTTTGGATCAAGAAGTATTATTAGACTTATGTGAAGGACCGCTAAGCCCTACATGGATACATTGTGATAATGAAAGTTGCATAAGATTGATGGAAGACTTGGTGTTTCATGCTAGGACAAAGAATATAAATAATAAGTATTGTTAGCTTTGCTATAACTGTGGTCTTTGAAGGCCAAATATAAGCTTGGTCGTATTTTTTATGCTCAAAAGAAAGCTCGCAACAGTCATCTTCCTTCTTCTCCTTTACTCCACTTACTCTCTTTCACCCCCGCTGCCTCCGTTTTTCCTCTAAAACCAAACATAAAACCCTGTTTCCTCAGGCCCCAAGTGCAAAGCCTAAGACCCTCATAAACTCGTGTTCACATGACCCTGCGCTTCCATAACCCCATCATCACCTTTAAATCACAGCCGTTGACTCTTCCCGTTGATCCAACGGCTCCTGCCACATCAAAAAAAGTGACCTGTGCGATCAAAACCCTACTGTCTGATCATCTCAGCCACGATCGGACGGCATTCGCTCTCCTCGCATCCACAAAGTGTTGGGACGATAACGCATGATGGAGAGTGGTTTCCTCTCTCCTCTGCCGCCACGTGTCACACTCTAAATGGGATCGTGCACCGTTTTCCTTTTACCGCCCAACGTCCTATGGTGGTGCGATCAATATCGCTTACCGCCTGGTCCTTCGTCCTCGCCTGATAACCACCGCGTGCTTCCACTGTCGAATGACCGTTGGATCTATCCACTTGAGATCCAACAACCCACGTTCATTCTGCCCCTGCTTTTCCTGATAGCCCCCGTCAAGCCATCTCCGCCATCTATCTTCCCGATGCGACGACCAATCTTACTCCTTCATCTGACTCGTCCAACTGCTATGTAGTCTGCGTCCCTTGACTATTCCGTGCACCCGAAGGAAGAAGGTGACCAGTCTTCCAGTACTATTTGCAGTTTCTCCTCAACCACCATATTTAACAAACAATATGGCCGAGGAGGAAAAGGACAAGGCACGAACAGATAGCTGCATTTAACAGTTATGGTGCCTCGTTGATACAAGCACTCCAGCTGTCCAAGAGGATAGCAAAGCACAGGAAAAAATCAGATTCATCCGTTAAAGTAAGAAAACGCACTCAAAAGCTCCATCAGGCAATTAAATGTGGTTGGTGATCAATTATGACCCCTCCATACCTAGAATGGCCAAGTGCCTTTGTATTGAAACTCTATATATACCCAGAAAAAAGATGTAATCAGGGTTGATGGTTGATGTTTTGGTGTAAGGTCCAATTTCTGGAGACTATGACTATTTTGATACTTGCAGTGTCTTGTCTTCATTTTCAGCTAATACAAGCTTCTTTTGCTATTAATTGCTCACTTTCCATTTATTCTCTCTTCCAAGTTGTGCCTGATATGCTGTATTCTTGAACTCTTGATGTTTAGCATTAGAGTAGTTGTCATCCTACCTTTGTGTTAAAATCTTATATGTGTCATTGAATAAGTTATTTAGGTTTCTCTTCATCTGGTGTCGGAGAGCTATCATCCTATCTATGCATTAGTAGATTAGATTTGCAGACTTCTTTACTGGTTGCAGCCGACCATCACATGGTCTTGTGCATCTGCTAGTGTGGTTAGTATTCTCCATATTCACCCACTCTTAAAATTTTGAGTAGTTGGTGGTCTAAAGCCTTGTAGTCTGGGGGTGTTCACACATGTCTGGATTCAAGCAAAGTAGAAGTGGTTATCCAACTTGGACAAGCATCATTCCTTCCATTCATCCAAATGCAACAATAAGTTGAATTTATATGTTCCCAGGCATCTCCAAGCTACAACCTAGGAGAGTTTCTTAGGGTGATAACAAGTACCACTACGTCAGAAGCTTAGTACAAGATGGATTCATGGAGCTTCACTATCTACCAACAGATGAAAAGGTAGCGGACATACTGACTAAATAATTACCAAACATGAATCTTGAGTACTTGAGAGGTAAGCTTGGTTTAAATATTGAAAGATTATTACTAATTATGTTTGTAATTGTGTGATCTGGATTCTCTCAGGTACTGGAATTAACAAATATTTTTACTTCTATGATGTTAGTAGAATTTCATGTGAAAGAGTATGAAAAATCACATGTGCATACTTTAACAAAGAGGAAACATAATAACAGCCATCAAATCAAATAACACAAACAAGTTGATAACGGAGTTCACCCAGTGTGGGTTAAGTCTTCGAGCCCAGTGTCAAGAGTGGGGAGGTCGCTTCATTAAATGTTGCAAGATGACGATGAGTACATGGTACTTTCTTTGTCATTACAAGGATAAACTACATCAACTAGAGAGGCATGTCTCTCCACGAGACATCCCTATAGGAACTCTCACTCATATGGGTCCTCCTTCAACATGACAAGATAATAAATTATGACATGAAGTGGCATATGAGTATCCTTCAACATAATGATAACAAGGATCTCAACAACAAAATCATCATCTCATCAAATCAAAAGAAATACATGGCATCATTACATCATATACGTCCACTTCCAGGGACAGCCTAAAAATGTACAACGCTACTGAAGAAATGGACCGCATCATTGAATTTGTGGTGTGAAAGCATGTCAAATGACTTTAAATTTGACCCCTTTTTGACACCATCAAAATCTGGATCCTCAGGAATCTCAAAGATTCCTTATAGTTGGTTGACTGGATTTTTGCTACTCATATGAAAATTTTGAGCTCACGACCACCCTCCTTGTGAAACACTGAGTAATTTGAGTATAAAATCTGTATGGTTTTGAAACTATTAAAAGTCAGCCCTTAGGGAATATTTTTGAGTCCTCGTGATTCCATAAATATTCTTCTATGTGATTTGACTGAACTTTCGCTACTCATATCAGAAAATTGATCACGCCATTCGACTCCTGGCAAAATTCTGGTTCGTTTGAGTATAAATTTGACGTGATTATGTCAATGTGAAAATTTGGCCCCAAGGGAGTCTTTCAGATTCTATGAAGATTCCTGTGTCAAGATTCCACTTTCATGGTCCCACCCTCATCAGTCTGTCTTTGGAAAATCTGATGCTTAGATCAAAAAATCATCTGCACAATCAGACTCTTGGGGAAATTCTGATTCACTTGAGTATAAACTTGGCATAATTCTAATACTATAAAATTTTTGGCTTCGAGGAATCTAAAAGATTCCTCCAATATTCCAAATCATTGTTCCACCACTCCAAGTTCCATCATAGGTCAGATTTCCACCCTCGGTTTACATGCTAACATCTTGGTGTTGGGTTCCACTCTCGACTCCTCTATTGGCCCCTCGCGAATGACAAAAATCGGTTTTTAAATATATTTCTCATGCGTCAATTCCAAGAAATGTGCATTGGTGGACTCGCTAGATGATTATTTTTAAGGTCAATAGTTTGGGGAGGTCTCAGGGTCAAACCCCACAAGACCCCCGATATGGCATATGTTCGGTTTAATATGGGGCACTGTTTGTTTTGGTCGGCAGCCGCATGTGGGGCGGGCTGACCTACGCAGTCGAGCAGGTTTGATCCCCGCCAACCCCATAATATAATGTTGTTTGATATGGCCATTGGCCATTTAATATGTGTGTGTGTGTGTGTAATGGATATGAGGGGTGGCGAGGGTGGTGACCTGCCACCCTATTTTTAAATATTTTTTTATAATAATAATATTTAAAAACAAACCATCGGATTTTTAGGATTCATTAGAAAAATTAAGTAGGCAACAAATTTTCCTTTTCTGGTTGTCAGAAACCATCACCGTGAAGTGCTAAATTGTTGCCTCATTAGTGGTTTCCAATGGGCTACTTTAACCAAAACTTTGATTGGCCATAACTTTCACATACAAACTCGGCTTGAGGTGGCGTTTGTACCATTGGAAATCTTGTGACAAGCTCTTCGATATTACTCTAGTTTCAATTTAATCCAATAACATTTATTTTTGAACTTTTCCAAAGCCACTTTAGAATTCTGAGTTTTTCTGGAGCCACTTGGATCATTCCTCCCCACTAAGGAGCTTTTGGTCCTCCAAACGCATCAACATAATCTGCAATTGTTGTGTTACATTATCTGCACAACAAGTGCCCTGATAGGTCACACATCCTTCTCCTTCACCCTTGTTCTTTGGAGCTATAAGTTATGACCCGACACCTGCATTCTCTACAAACCTATAGTAAAATATTTTACAAACTACATGCTAAATTACATGACCCAAGCATCCCCATACTTTCCAAGAGTTTACAACACACGCTCTTTGGTCAAGTTTACATCAAAATAGAAACAAATACCCCGGTTATCAATAAAAGGCTAAAAACATCATCGTTGCCTTAATAAGCGATGGAAAACACATCATCACATCTACAATCATATCGCAACAAATGATTTACAAAATGCAGCCATGAAAAACTACCATATCTAGTAAAACTATCTCTCACTCATCAAGGTGAATGGTTCATCTCCTTATGGCGCATTCGCTTGTTGAACATCTTCACCAGTTGGTTCCTGCATTGGCGCTTTGTGCTTGAGACGCTGCTCTGGATGGAGCCTCCAACATGTGGCTCTTTGATGTCCACCTATGTTGCAATGATTGTAAAAATTCTTCTTCCTCCATACCTTCTTAACCTTCTTCCTTCCTTGATGTGGAGAAGGCCTTTCATGTCTTATCCTCTTTCTTCCTGCCATTATCTTCCAGCACTCGAAAATGATGTGGCTATGTGAGCCAAAAAAAACTACATGGTTTTATACGCCGTGATTTTTTCTCGTCATTAATATGCTTGTAATCAAAATGAACTTTAGAATATTGATACTTTTTATACCTTTCTTGATTGTCTCTTGTGTGATCTTAGCAATGAAAGCTTGTCTTAGCTCTTCCTCTACAATTTACACTGTCATGGGAGGATTGTGATGTGTTCCAATCATCCTCTTTATCCGATGGCTTTGACAATTCCTTGGAAGCTTCTGCTACCTTCGAGCACTCTCCTTCAGTGTATCCCATCTTGGTAAGGAGTCTCATACCATTTCTTGAAATGGGTACCTTGTTGAGTCCCAAACTTGCATCTTTCCTACACCTTTTTCTAGCTTCTTTCCATTCAAATGAACCTCCTAAGTCATCAGTATCATTGCATATTAGTTAAAAAAAAGGGCATTTAAAGTGGTTTCTTGACTATGTGTTTGTGTTGCTATTTGAACTAGATTTTTGTTTATAAGCTGCGGAATCTTGTCACTTTCCGCAACCAGCCCAACTTTCCGCAGTTGTTTTGTTAAAGTCTATATTGCAAGTGTCTTCAGGTGAATCGAGCCACATGGGCAAGTTGCAAACGACGTGGACATGTACTGAGTCTTATTGGCTTAGTCGAATTCATCAAAAGAGGCCATAGTCAATGGTGGGAAAAGCGGTGGTCAACTTAGGAGTCCTATGGTGATACTACTTTATTTTTCACCACGTGAAGATTTGCGTGGTTGTTCCTAAATCTCAGGGGACAAATCAACACCTATGGACTGCTCCATGAACCGAATCCAATAGCCACCCTCCAAAGATTTAATCTTCATGGCAGCCATAATGCTAAATTTCGGGACGTGGTTGTTTATGTGTCTTTTATCAGCGAAGATTGTAGGAAAGTAGTTATGTCATCCTCTGTTATAAATAATGCGTTCTCATATGCATATTAGCTAGCTTTGGTAATGTAATTTTGACTGTTAACAAGCCCATTGTGCCGTGACTTTATCTCTGTGTTATGACTGCATTTTAATACATGAGAAGACTCTGTTTATAAGCTCAATTCGTGGTTGATCGTTGATTGTCCGAAGATTGTGCAGAGGGCCCCTGCACAGGCCGAGGTTTTGTTTATTACTGTATAGTTTCATGCTTTATTTCTTTACGTTCCTTATGCCATAATCATTCACTTGTATATATATTTCATTTCTTATGGTATTAACGTTTGATAGTTGTCCATAGCTTTTCACGTTTTATAATGTTGTTAATTGATCAGTACCTTTGTTTCATATTACAATAGGCAGCCCAGGCATTTACACATAGTTTTCTAATGATTAATGACATGGAATTATTCTTGTCCTTCTGCTGATTCATTTCCTTTAGTTTTTAGTTCCAGCACTGTGTTATTTATTTCAGTTTTGCTCATTTACTCTTATGCAAGATAGATATTAAATTACTCATGTCATTTTCAGTTACCTCCTAAAGCCAGAGCAAGTTGAATGGTGAGGGATTGAAGTATGAATGTGTAGTTTGATATTAGTTTATTTTTCTGCAAGTTAGTTATTAATTTGCTCATGTCATTCTCAGTTACCTCCTAAAGCCAAAGTGAGTCGAATGGTGAGGGATTGAAGTATGAGTGTGTAGTTTGATATTAGTTTTATTTTCTGCAAATTAGATATCAGATTGCTCAAGTTGTTTATGATTACCTCCTAAAGCCAGAGTGAGTTGAATGGTGAGGGGTCAGAATATGAGTTGATGTAATGTGATTTTAGTTTACTTTGCTTGCAATTTTTGGATTTCTTTGAGTTTAGTTTTTCTTATATTTTTACGGCAGCAAGGATACTGGGTTTCATGGTCACTAGCTCACTATTGTTTAATTAGAATAGTGGCACATTTTCACTCTCTTTTAGGAATTAGTTTCATAATTGCATGTTTTAAAACTTTTTTTTTAAAGTTTGAAGTTTTGAAAATCATTTTAAAGGACATCATTGCCTTGAACATTTATATCATACTTGTGTTTTAGAATTTCCATCTCACATTAGGGAATTAGCATAAATAAACCCAAAACGAAACAAAAACTCAAAAATGACAAAAAAGTAAGAAATAGGTTATCTTGCACATATAGTGCACCGCACTTCAACAGTTTACGACTCCCGGATTGACAATTAATACAACAATTTAGGACACTCTAAATTGACCAAACATACCTCAAGGCTTCCAACAAAAATAGTATCATGTGAAAAAGAAATTGAAGAACAATCAACATTGTTTACATCATCTATCGATTCTAAAACAAATGATGATAGCTTCGCTAAGCCTTCATTGTGTTTCAATTTTTCCAAGGCCTCTTCTGTGGCTCATAACTAAAGTTGCAATTTCTACTTCTCCTCTTTTTTCTTCTTGTAAAATTATGTTCAATTCAACATTGTCTGCTTGAAGGCTCTAATTGATCTCATTTGAATGATGAGAAGACAATGAAGAAGATGAATGATCCCTATAATATGGAGATGGAGCAACATCCTCTGACTTTTCTTTCTCTTGTTCCTCTCTTTCCATTTTCTCCTTGTAATCTGCATACATTAAATCTACCATGAGTGTCATCCAGAGCAAGTCCTCATAGAGATCTTTGTTGTTCTCCATTTTCCTTATTGTTGCACGTTCAATCTCTAGTTATCATTCACACTCGCAATTCACATCAACAAGAAGACCACTATGATACCAAACTTGATCCAGATTCTCTCAGCTACCGAAATTAACCAAGGTCTTTTACTTTTGTGAAGTTAGCAGAATTGCATGTTAAAGAGTATGAAAAACCATTCATGCATACTTTAAAGAAGAGGAAACATAATAACATCCATCAAATCAAAGAACACAAACAAATTGATAACGAATTTCACCCAGTGTGGGTTACATCTCTGAGCCCAGTGTCAAGAGTGGGGAGGTTGCTTCATTAAATGTTACAAGATGATGATGAATACATGGTACATTCTTTGTCAATAAAAGGATAAACCACCTCAACTATAGTGGTAAGATAATAAATTATCATATGGCATGGCATACTAGTGTCGTTCAACATAATGGTAGCAAGGATCTCAACAAAAAAAATCATCATCTTCGCAAATCAAAAGAAATACATGGTATCACTACATCATATACCTCCACTTCTGGGAATGGCCTAAAAGTGCACAACTCTATTGAAGAAATGGACTACACAAGGAGGGATAACCAAGAGAAGGGGTCAAAGAAGAAGTAGACGCAGTGCAAGAGGAAGTTTTTTCCCTCATCTAAATTCATCAAGGAATCTGTTCACACGTATGACATTCAGATCTAAACCAGGGCATCATTTTGTATGGGCATATTGTTGGGTTAGAGGCTCGATCTTGCGATAGTAGGAAGGAGGAAGTTATCTAGAAGAATTTTGCAAGAAGAACGAAGTCATAAAAGGGCTACAATATCCCTAACCCTCTTCACACATGCAACTATATTCTAAAGTTGATGGGTCTATTCTCGCTGCCCTAGAACAGTCACTCTTTCAGCATCAAGAAGTCTCAATACAAAGGATCATGGTATGCGAGATCAGTCTCCAAGGAAAGTGAGGGTAAGGGAAGGCTAAGTGAGCTTATCCTTGATCATATTTGCTAATTTTCATACTAATGTTGCATATCTACTGTGTTGTCTGAAATTGCAGAAAGAAACAACTTGCTTGGGTACATTTTGGAGGTATTGCCATTTTGATGTTGAAGGCGGTCTTGAGTCAAAGTTTGGGTCTTGGAATTCATCAATAAAGATTCTATAAAAAAGAGTTCGAAGGGTTTTTCCTCTCACGATTTGGACAGGTTTTTTCCTTGGCTTGGTGCCAATATCTTGTGTACTTGTGCATTTTTTATCTTCTTGTTTAGATAGTTGGTTGATGATAATAACATATGTTAGTAATAAGAAGCAGAATATAAGAAAACAATATCACAAGAACTTATCATAGTTAAGAGAAATTGAATTATTAAATTGCCCTAAATTTCTCAACATGGTGTCAGAGGGAGGTGAATCTATAAGGGCATGAATAAGATCACCTCCCTCATGAAGTAATTGGCAAGCATTAGATCAATGATAAGATTCATCAAACAAAAGATCAAGCAAGTATAGATTAATCTTATCTATAGAATCGATACATCTACAAAAGTTGATGGCTTATTCTCCGCACTCTCTGGCACGTTTCAAGACGAAAATATTTGGTAATCAATAGTGGAGCTTCAAGGCACATGACAGGACACCACCACCAACTCAAGACTCTCTCCAAGGGAAAGTCCTCATATTTTCTAGAGCTTGGTGGCAACAAAAGTTATCCGGTAAAAGGCATTGGATCTACCTCCATCAAGCTTGAAGACTGAAGCAACATTCATCTCAACAACATCCTTTATGTTCCAAGTCTATGAAAAAATATTATTCCTATTTCATCTTTAGAAGAAAATGGTGATAGGTTTGCCTTTATAGATGGAAGAGTAGTTATTTGGGCTAAAGATTCAAGCATTGAAAATCTAGAACTATTGGTGTCTGAGAAGGTAGATTATATAGATTAGATTCTCTTGTCAATCAAGCACTTATTCATATTGAAATTAGTCCATGTGAATTATGGCATAGAAGATTGGGTCACCTTCACTACAAAATTCTTCCAACCCTAAATTCCATAGTAAATGGAATCCTGAATCTCAAAGAAGAACATGAAGATGTATGTAAAGGTTGTGCATTGGGCAAGATTGCAAAGAAACCATTTGGACATAGCACATCTCGTGCTGAAGAGATACTTGAACGCATGCACTCTAATGTTTGTGTTCCCGTAACAAATATCTTGGAGGACATCTATACTATGTCACCTTCATAGATTATCACTCTAGGAAAACTTGGGTTTACCTTCTCAAATCCAAAGATGAAGTCTTTTCAAAATTCCAAGAATTCAAAGCTGAAGTGGGAAATCTCATAGAAAGAAAGATCGAGACTTTAATACCTGACAACAGTGGAGAATAAACCTCTAAATAACTTATAGCCTTCTGAAAGGAGGCTGGAATTAAGAGGGAGTTCATAGTTCCATATAGTCCTGAGCAGAATGGAGCAGTTGAACGAAAGAACAGGGCCATAGAAGAAAGTGTCAAGCCAATGCTTCATGACCAAGATCTACCAAAATTCCTATGGGTCAAAGAAATGAAGATTGTTGTCTATATTCAAAATAGAAGTCCCAACAGGTCTCTGAATAATAGAACTCCCAAAGAAGCTTTCACTAGAAAGAAACCTATTGGGCACTATCTCTGAATATTTGGATGTCCAATATATATCCACATTCCCAAGGACAAAAGGAAGAATCTAGATCCAGCTAGCAAGAAGGGAATATTTGTGGGATATATTAATTCATCCAAGGCTGACGGAATATACATCAATGAAGGACATCAAATAGAGGTAAGCTAAGATGTAATCTTTGATGAGAATATTGCATTCAAAAAGTCAAAAGATATTTCATCTTTTTTCTGATGAAGAATATATTCCTATATTTGAGGAATAAGTGAATAAAGAAGATGCTCATCAAGAAGATGAAGGTCCTAGTGAACCTATCACTATCCCTGAAAAGAGGAAGAGACGTAATTGTTTGACCTCCACACTTCAAGATGTTGAAAGACACCAGTCAAGTGGAAAATTTAGAGAAAGACAGAAACCTAAAAGGTACTTTGGGTATGCAACCTACATATCAAAATTGATAGAAGATGAGCCATCCACATTTGAATAAGCTTCCAATCGATCTAAATGGAAGTCTACCATGAATGAGGAATACCAATCTATAATGAAGAATGGTGTTTGAGAAATTGTTCCTAGACCAGAAAACAAATTTGTGGTAACCTCGAAATGGATTTACAAGATCAAGCATGTTGTGGATGGGAGCATAAAAAAATTACAAATCTAGGTTTGTGGCTAGAGGTTTCTCTCAAGAACAAGGAAATCACTATGAAGGAACCTTTTCTCCTACAGCAAGATATACAATCATTCCTTCACTGATTTCTCTTGTAGCATCCATGAAGTGGAAAGTTCATCAAATGGACGTAAAGACAACATTTTTGAATGGCACCATAGACAAAAATGTCTACATTAAGAAACCTATAGGATTCGAAGTCAAGGATAAAGAAGGCTATGTTCACAAATTGAAAAAGGCTTTATATGGCCTCAATCAAGTACCTAGAGCATGGTATGCTAGGATGGATGCTTATCTACAAAGACTGGGCTTTATCAAAATTTTTTGATGATCCCAACCTCTACATCAAAGTGGTAAAGGATGAACCTGTCATCATCCTACTATATGTAGATGGTCTTCTACTAAAAAGTGTAGAACAACGTATTCAGGAATGCAAGAAATAGTTGACTACAAAATTTGATATGAAGGATCTGGGATCCATGCACTATTATCTCGGACTAGAAGTATGGAAAGAATCCAATGAGATTTACTTGGGTCAAGGGAAGTATGTAATTGAAATTATCAAGAGGTTTGACATGATGGAGTGCAATCCTATGACGATTCCTATGATTACAAACCTGAGACTATTAAGAAACTCTGAATCCAGACTGGTGGATCCCACAAGGCATAGGAAATTGATAGGATCCCTGATGTACCTAGTAAATAATATATGTTTTGCAGTGAATGTTCTCAGTCAGTCCCAGGTGGAGCCCCATCATGATTATTGTGTGGTAGCCAAGCATATACTGAGATACTTGTGAGGAACCATATATCACTGCCTAAAATATGAGAAAGGAAAAGATGTACTTCTCACAGGATTTACTGATTTTGGTTGGGGAGGTAGCGATAAGGATGGAAGAAGTACTACCAAAGGATGCTTCAGTCTAGGATCCTCGATGGTCTGTTGGATGAGTAGGAAGCAAGAGACAGTTGCCTTAAGCAGTGTTGAAGTCGAGTATGTAGCAGCATGTGAAGTCAGTCGAGAAGCGGTCTGGTCGAGGAAATTATTATCTGACTTGTTTGCAGGACCATTGGCCCCTACAACTATTCATTGTGATAATACCATCTGTATAAGACTGTCTGAGGACCTAGTGTTTCATGGGAAAACAAAGCACATAAATAAAAAATATCATTATATTCGGAAGCTAGTGCAAGATGGTGTGCTGAAGTTGGAGTGTGTTCCCACCGATGAGCAGACTGCTGACATCTTAATGAAATTGCTTCCGAACAAGAAGCTTGTGTATTTTAGAGACAAGCTTGGTTTGGTTGATATGTTGTCCCTATTTGAGTGGGAAAGATAAACACTACATTTCTATCTTCCGAGAGTGAAGAAGAAATGGAGGATTGAGTTATCATCTTGCATCTAATATTCTTTGAGGATGTGGTAGGGAATCCAAGACAAGAGTGGGCAAGAGGACCGATATTCTTGAGGGTTGGGAACCCAAGATGAGAATAGTCCTAGTAGGGAATACTGGGAGAACACCCGGGTGGGTATGACCCTAAGAGAGACTATGATGAGTGTGTTTATAGTTCATTACTCTTGCCAACATTGTGATCTAATCTATTTGAGAGACATACCTATTAGTCAAGGCCTTGCTATATGAAAACAATGTTGGTTGAAATGATTTTATAACAAATGGATAACTAATATGACTCTTTTCTTATGAGAAATCTTGTATTGAGAATTTCCATGTACCATGTATGTATGAATACCTCCCTAGTTAAGAGGGAGTGCTGAAAAATAGTGTAACTAGCTTCGGTCTTCATAATGACAAATGTTGTAATAATGTAATTTTTGTATAAGGAAATTTTTTATATTATTGCTTGAGTCATGGGTTTCATGCTCAAGAATTTTCTTGGTCTAGTTGTGGCTTCCATTGAGAGCCTTAGGTTCAGTTATATAAAATGAAGACAATCATGTATTGTTACACTTGTAACTGTAATTGTTGTAAGTCAAAAATTCCTTCTAGATCATCAATAAAATACTCCAAAATTTACCTACCGAATTGATGCAAAGAAGTCACTTGAAATCATTTATTTGGACAATTCTGGAAGCCTCCTATTATGTCGGCCTAATCAAGGGATCACGTCAGCTTAGAGATGAGGAGACAAACCTATATAAAGGAATCATTGATACCTCCTCACAACACATTCATCTCGTTCACACAAGGAGGAATAACAAAGAGAAGGGGTCAAAGAAGAAGTAACCATAGTCCAAGAGGAAATTTGTTCCCTCATCCGAATTCATCAAGGAATCTGTTCACATGTGCGACATTCAGATATGAACTAGGGCATCATTTTGTATGGGCATATTGTTGGGTTAGAGGCTCGATCTTGTAGCAGTAGGAAGGAGGAAGTTATCTAGAAGAAGTTGGAAAGAAGAACGAAGTCATAGAAGGGCTAGAATAGCCCTAACCCTCTTCGCACATGTGACTATATTCTGAAGCAAATGGGTCTATTCTCGGTGCCCTAGAACAATCACTCTTTCGGAATCAAGAAGTCTCGATACAAATGATCATGGTATGTGAGATCAATCTCCAAGGAAAGCGAGGATAAGGGAAAGCCACGTGAGCCTATCCTTGATAATGTTTGTTGACTGTCATACTAATGTTGCAAATCTACTGTGTTTTCTGAAATTGTAGAAGGAAACAACTTGTTTGGGTACATTTTGGAGGTATTGTCATTTTGATGTTGAAATCAGTCTTGAGTCAAAGTTTGGGTCTTGGAATTCATCAATAAATATTCTACAAGAAAGAATTCAAAGGGATTTTCCTCTCATGATTTGGACAGGTTTTTTCCCTAGCTTGGGGCCAATATCCTATGTACTTGTGCATTGTTGATCTTCTTGTTTTGATAGTTGGTTGATGATATTGTTAGCGCTCAAATCTACCTTAGGCTGAAATAAGGTAAGACTCAAGGCCACATCAAACCAGGCTCAGCCTCATAGCTAGCCCTACGAGGACAGGAGAGGGCTCTCTCCAGGAAACACTTGGCAAAAGATAATCAAAGAGGCTCGAGATGACCGAATTGATGACTAATTTTATGCTAGGTATGAATTACAAAAAGTTTAGAATTGATTTTTAATGATTTTGTTGAATTCAAGGGAAAGGCAAATTTGGGTGCAGGGATGACGCACAATTTTTGCAGAGGTCTATTTGGGGCAAGATAGGCGATTGTTTTGATGCCTTAAAGCAGGTGAGATGGGTAGATCAGACTGGTGAGGGGCTAAGGAGAGCAAGGGAGTCTCAAGGATTCTCCTTAAACTGAAGAAAGCATAGAAGATTAAACAAATTTAAAGGCAGAGCATAGTAATTTCATGGATTCTACCTTAACACTTCATTTGTTTAATTACAGAAGATTCAATAGAGATAATGATGCACATACACAACTTACAAGTACTGAGAGAAACACACCATCAACACATAAAGCCACATGGATCCCAATAGTGCTGCAAAACCCTGGTCTTTCCTTTGCCAAAAAATGCAGATAAGATATGTACAATATAGTGTCAAGCTATTCCCAAGAGTCCAACCCTGAAAATGACTAAGAAAATACATAATATAGGCAAGCTAACACATTCCCTTGCCTCTAGGGGTCGAGCTCATCATCCTAGGAGCTGTTTCAACCAATTCTAAACTAAGCACTACAATCTAGGCAGTCAAAACAACTTGCCTCTATAAGCTAGGAAACCAATTCATTCATTACATTTTTGCTATTTTATGAATGAATCATATAGAATAGGTAAATAAGTTTCATAAAAACATAAATCTCCAATAATTACATCAAGGAGGGTGAAAAATCCCATCACAAGTCAAAACAGGTGAAACTGGCTTGATTCGCTGAGCTGAGGAGGAAACCTGTGCCAAAAAACCTTGTGCATCGCGCGCCTTTTCACCTGATTTTGGGGAACTTATCGGCATCCAAATTGAGATCAGGTTGGCTTGTTGGAAAGCCTTGGATGTCTACTTTCCAACACAAGTGGAATTTTCCAATTTGGTCTCAATTTGCCCTTCCAAAAGTGGATTCTCCCAGAAGTACTTCATGCTGATGAAAAAAGTGGTAGAACAGTGATTTTCATGATGTTTTTTGAGCTTTTGATCACCCAAAACTTGATGAAATGCCTTGGCAATTGCTGAGAATGTGTATTTCATCATGAAAAATCCAGAAATGTAAGCCACCTGTGATTTTGACTTCCCCATATTATGGGTCGCGCGCTGAGCGCGACGCATAGAGCCCAAAAACCTGTTTCGCAAGCCAAAAATTTTGAAACGACAAAATTTTCTTCAAATTTGCCCAAAATTGGAGTGAAGACCCTCCATCATGTATCATGCTCAACTAATGAAGCCTCGGCCAAAAATCGAAGCGGATCAGGCCTTTTGCGTTGTTTTTGTGCTTTGCTCAAACACCTTTTGAGGATCTTCATTCTCGCTTTGCAAACATGCATGCGAGCCCAATAATGAGTATTCATGTGGCGAAGCATGTACTTGTCCCTGTTTTCTTTAGATAACAACTTTTCCAAATGAGTGTTCACCCGGATGAGCATTGATTCCCGATCAATAGGTGTGAAATCACCGGGTCTCCTACGAGCCAATTCCCGGTCTTCCTGAATCTTGCGCAGCTCATAAAGTTCATGCTCATCCTCCAACTGTTTGTTGCGCTGCTCTAAATAGTTGATCACCCATTTAGCCATCTACAATTTCTTTTGCAGTGACTCATTCTCCGCCCTTTGCTCTCGGATAATCTCCTTGAGCTCTGAGTTGGGCGAACTAACATCAACATCAATGACACTGATATCCTGAACTCCTGAAGGACCCTCATCAACCATGGGTCTCTTGCACCTATCATGAATCTGTACCTGTTCTGAAGATGGAAGTGAGACCCCTTCCACATGATGTGGAGATAATACTCGCTCTGTTGATGATTTCAACGAGACCCCTTCCACCCCGGGTGGAGATAGTACTCGTCGTGCAGCTGCAAATAAGGCCCTGGGGCCTTTCTTATATGTCACATATACTGGAGCATCAACATGCTCGGTCTCATGAATTTCAAACTGTTGTGAAGGCCCTCCCTCATCATGAACGATCTCTAGAGGAGGCTGTAGCACGGAAAAGAAATCACGGGAGATGAAATCCTCCCAAGCAATACCCTGTTGTGCCAACTGATGCATCACTATGATTTTGATCAATGCATAGTGATATATGCTCTTGTGCTGATGTGTCGGGGTCTTCCTGTGTACTAAAGGTACCATCCTCTCTATGTTTTGACACATGAAAAACAGAATTCTCATCATACGTACCCGTGTGAAATGCATCAACAAACGTACATGGTACGCATAGAGATGTGAGAATCTACCCTCACAGCTAAAATACCGAATGATGAGTTTCATCAATGGTGAAAACTCATCTTTCAAGTATCTGAAAGGAAAGGTTGCACTCAAGTGTTTGATATATGCAAGCTTGGCATATGGCTCATAATAATACTTGTCCAGCATCTGGCGTTTACTCCGTTCCTCCCCCACATTTGGTATCCCGGTGGCCTGAGAAATAGTGTTGGGTGACAAAGTGAAATCCACTCCGGCAAGGGTTACATGACCATCCTGTAAGTTAAGGACAAGTAGATGGACCAGTTCCTGATGAAGCTGAGTTTGTGAGATCATCTCACAATATTGGTAACATGTTTGGCGCCAAAAACAATCCATTGCAAGCGGGCAAGCTTGCAATTGAGCCAAAGAGGTAGGCTCCTCCCTAACATGCTGTCCACTCTTGCCACCTTTGTGATACCTCCGTGGCACGTTAGGCACATTGAACTTCAGTGTAGAGTCACTATCATAATCCTACTCATATATTGACTCGGTCTCTGACATGTTCTTTAACAACAAGGTAGCTGGAATATATATATTTGCTGATATAAACCTGTGTGCCAAAATTTGACTGTTGACTTTTTGTCTTTTTATCAAAATGCTGTGACCAAGGGGACATAAATGACGGGAATTGTTAGGAAAAGGGGAGCATTAGGGAAATGGGAACAATGGAAATAAAATAAGGAAATTAGGGAAGGGAAAGGGCATAGAAATGTTTTAGGGTTTTGAAATAAAGTAGGGATCATATGGTTATAGAAGAGAGATTAGGATTTTGAGAGAGGAAGATGTATGGTTTGATGAGGAATAATTGGGAAATATAGGAAATGGAAAACAAGGGAAAAAGAAACCTTGGCAACAATGATTTTTGAAAACCCTACAACAAAATTTGCACTTGAATCCTTATAGCAAATTGATGAACATGGAGGGTTTTGTACACTTGGTTTTCATGACAAATATATGCTAACTTCTTCATATAAACCATCAAAAAACCAAAATCAAGTCATGAGTGCAGGCCTACCTACGAATTTATGCGTGAGGAGAGGTGATTTGAGTGATTTCTTGGCGAATTACAAGCATAAACTCTATGCGCCGCGCGCTCCGGGTGCGCCGCACGCGTGTTAATTTGCACTGCAAAAGGTCTCCTGATGCACTGCGCACCCTGGAGCTAACCCAAAATACTCACAAAATTGCCACAAACTTGCAAAATCACCTTTGAACGATGCTCTTAGCTCTCAAAATGTGGAATAGGTTGCAAATGAGGAGAAATGACTTCATATAGCATCCATTGCTCAATGAAAACCCATTTTTCTTATGTTTGGTTGCTGACACTTTTTCAAAATTAATAGGCTCTGAAATTTTTGGATTCCTTCATAAAATAGGTTGAAATGATGATTTTCTCTGATAATTTTTTGCAGGGATAGCTCTGATATGCTTCAACAAAGGAGACCAGGGCTGCACTTGAACAATTGAAGAACTGAAAATTTTGACAATTTTTTACAAAAATGAGGTGGCGACTTGTCTTCAAAACAGAGTTTTGAAGAGAAGTCCTTATTCAGCTGTACAATGGTGAGAATTATTGAAGTGATGATCTATCTAAGACATCCCTCTGGCCTGCTGGTCTTCTAAGACTTTTCAAGACTAAATTAACTCAAACCCTAGACCTAGACCTAAAAATTTAAAATATGACTAAAAATGACTTGTGAAGCTCTATGACCTAACCTGAACCAGCAGTGATATGCACGAGGGGAATGAATGACACAGACCACTCCATCAAAGTTATGGCATGCCTAACGAAATGCAACTGATGGAAATTGGTGGGACACCTAAAACAATCTCTGATGGAGGGATAACTAGACCGACTCTAACATTGGCTCCAATGGGGATGGTAGCTCCTTGGAGATGCCAAGAATCGCAGATCTCTGTAAGAGCTAGACAGTGCTGTCATCCATTGGGCGATGGAGTCACTATTCCGACACAAAATCTTGAGAATTTGACTGAAAAAACAAAAATTGCTTTGACCAAACTAAATTCGAAGCTAAAGATTTAGACAACTGACTTGACAAACTTAGACTAACTAACTTTCATTTTTAGAATTATAGCCTTCACCTCGGGCCCCAAACTGAAGATGATAAGTTAGTGTACATGTGCAATAGAAAAAAAGTAAAATGATATGTACAATGATAATGAAATGAGCAGAAAATATTCAAAAGTAGTATCTCTTTAACTGTCGACCATTGATCGGCCCTCCAGGATATTCATCTCCATTCATCTCTTTGAGAAGGAAAGTGTTTTGGCCATGATATGCTGCAATCTTATAAGGACCCTTCCATAAATTTTCAAATTTTCCATGCTTTCCCTTGTCTTCATGACGAGCATCCCACCTCAAAACAACCTCATCTAGCTGAAATGTATCCGCCTTTGCTTTCTGGTCATAAATCTTTTTGATGCACTCCTGCAGCTTGCAAGTGTTTTGAAATACCTCCTCCCATGTCTGCTGCAAATGAACCATCTGATTAATCCTTCTCTGCATAGGATCTTCCTCACTACCCGCTTCTTGAAGCAATTTGACTACCGGGACAGCAAGCGAAGTGGGAAAAACCGTGTCTGTTCCGTACACCAACTCGAAAGGAGACATGCCAATAGACTTTTTATGACTCACCCTATCAACCCATAGCACATTTATCAACTTCTTGTGCCAGCCCTTTTTGCTGATTTCCAACAATTTCTTAATGATATTGACCAAAGATTTATTAGATGACTCCACCAATCCATTTCCTTGAGGGTGGTATGCGGCGGAATGTCCCAAGCTAATATTGTACTTATAGCAAAACTCAATCATCCTTTTTGACTTAAACACTGCTGCATTATCTGTGATTAACTTACTTGGACATCCAAAACGTGACAAAATATTGGTCTCAAGAAAAGAAATAATTACCGACATTCTCCGCGTTTTTGGTTGCTCCGAAGTAGGACATTGCTTTCAATCCATTTTGTGAAGAGTCAAGAATGCATTATAGAGATATGATGGGGCCAGTCAAATATTCCATCGATGCTGTCCTTGATGATGCCGGTAATGAATTTAACAATGAAACCAATCCCCACTGCCTGAAAAGGTGCGTTTGACTTTCAATTGTTTGAGAGGCAAAGGGCTGGATCTCTGCTTTCCTTTTAGAAAAATTTGGCATTCGTGACAAATTTTATAGCCTTATATACATCTGAAAATAATGAAGGCCAATAATATCCTGCCCTTAGAATCTTGTTTGCTGTAGTCTTCCAAAACAGATGACCCCCACAGTCCCCTCTATGAAAATCTTCGACGACTCTTTTGGCTTCCTCCTCGACCAAACAATTTAATAACATTCCACCAGGGTCTTTCCAAAACAATGCTGAATCTAGTATGCAAAATTTCGTAGCCTTCAATTTCAATGTTCTACTTCTGTTTCTTGGCATTCCAGGAGGTGAAGACAAATGCTGAAGTATATATAAAATGTCAGCGTACCAAGGAGAGGAAAGAAACATTTCAGATACCTGAACGGATGGGTTCTCCTCATCTTCATCGGACATGGCAGCAATCAAATTTATATCTAGAACTTGCAGATTCTTTTCAGCCATTAGCTTGGCGAGTCCTTGACCTTTGATCAGCTTGGTGGGTTTAATCTCTACATCATACTCTAACAACGCAACAATCCACTTACCCTGTCTACCTTCTGGATCTGCCTGTACTAAAATATCTTTAACTGCTGCGTTAGGAACATAAGCTAGAATATGTGAATGCAATATATACACACGGAAATATTTCAAGGCCTTAACAAGCGCAAGTGCTTGCTTCTCAATGATGTTATATTTCAATGCTCCATCTCTAATAATTCGACTGAAAAAAGCAATGGGCTTTTCAACACCTTCTCTCTTCTGCATTAGTACAGCTGCCAAAGTGTGCTCAGAAGCAAATGAGAACAAAATAAAATCCTGAGTGTAGTCGGGACTGATCAAGATAGGAGCTGAAGAAAGAGCTAACTTCACTAAATTAAATGATTTCACTGCCTCTTCGGTCCACTTTACCTGACTGTCCTTCTTGAGCATGCTTGTGATCTCTCTAAGATGTTATGCTAGATTTGGAATGAAGCGACACAAAAAATTCAGTTTACCATTGAAGGACTGAATTTCTTTCTTGTTCCGGGGCTGTTCAATTTGCTGAATGGCTTCAACACGTGTGGGATCAACACGGATGCCGTCTTTAGATATGATGTGGCCAAGAAGTTTGCCCTCATCCATGGCAAAAAGAATCTTTTTCGGATTCAACGATATGCCATATTTTCTGCACTTTTGGAAAACAATTTTCAAATGATACAAATGTTCCTCATCAGAATTTGAAAACACGGTTAAGTCATCAAGATAAACAACTAAAAATACATCTTTCTCATTGGGCGAAAGGCTACGTCCATATGCACGCTGATAAGGTGGCTCCTGCATTTTCAAACCAAAAGCATCTTTGCATAATGAAATGTTCTCTATGGAGTGGTGGAATGCTGTCTTGTCACGGTCATCTTCATGCACTAAAATCTGATTGTATCCTAAATAACCGTCGAGTAGTGACATCCTTGATGCTCCAACTACTCGCTGCAATATATGATCCATTTTGGGCAGCGGATAATTGTCTTTTAAAGACACCTTATTCAAATTTCTGAAGTCAATGCATAAACGGATCTCACCTGTCTTCTTCCTTACGGGCACCAAGTTTGATATCCAATCTGAAAATCGGATAGGCACAATGATTCCTGACTTATACAATCTATTTACCTCTTTCTCAATTGATGACAGCAGCTTCGGATTGATTCTCCTCAACTTTTGACAAAAGGCTTCTGATTTGGCTTAATAGGAATAGTATGCTGAATGATATTTGTGTCATATGTTTTAAGATCCGAGTAATCCCATGCAAAAACATCAGAAAATAAAGACAACAATTTCATATATTCAGCTTTTACCTTTGGTGACAATGACCTTGATAGCTTAACCATCTTGCGATTTTCAGCTGTCCCAATGTTTACCTCCTCAATACCCTTCTCAGTCGGTCTTAATGTCGGTTTGCGGGCCACATCATCTTGGTCAAACAGCTCCTCTAAAGGAATCAATCCCTTAGGAATAATGTTGTCCTTAAGTTGCAGCACGTCCATTTGATTTACTTGTATATTGTCAATACCATCATCATTTTCAGTATCTATTGAGGATCCTTGAACTTACCCTTATTTTGCGAAACTCATTGATCTCTTCAATCAACATTGAAAAACTGCAACATCGTTGATTGTCTGGAACGGTGGGACGAATGCTTCACATGATCTCAATTTGTTGCTAGAATTCATGGAATTTTTAAATTGCTTGCTGCCTTAGCAATCCATCAGCCACATTTTGTATGCCAGGCGCACATGTTAAGGTAAGATCAGAAACAACTTCAAAAATCTAAGAATGCATTTCGATATGCCTCATCGAGGAGTTTGGCCTGAACTCACCCTTAACTTGCCTTAATCACCAACTCGGAATCACCATAGACCACAATCTTCCTACGCTTTTAGCTTTCTAAGAATTTTTAGGCCAGCAATGAGAGCCTCATATTCCGCCTCATTATTTGAACAATCAAATGCTAGTTTATAGGAACACACTCTCACCTTGCTTGGAACTTTATCTCGAGCAGAAAAAGGACTTCGAATCCACACACCAATACCAGCACCATCACTACCTACTGCGCCATCAAAATCCATGGTCCAAAGACCATCTTCATCTTCTTGTAAGTGTTGAAATTGTACTGCCTCTGATTTTTCTGTTTGCTGCCCCTTATCTTCAGCTGTTTGCTCCATGGTAGCTTGATTTTCTCCTCTTTCCTTTTGTAGAACTTCTCTGAAATTTCCAGTGATCCTTGGTATATCTTCCGCCTGAACTAACTGGCAATCTAGATCATTAAAACTATCAGAAAATAAAACAAACGACTCCAAATCTGTATGTACATAATTTACAGGATGATTGATTGGCTTCTCTTTGCTAGTTATCATGTATTTCATCTTTTGCTCTCAATATAGCTTTCTCATTTGACCAAAGACTGGAATTATGGCATAAGAAAAGTCTAATTGTAGAGTACCCTTCAACTTAGCTCCCCAGGATCTCGAAAGTAGCATACCAAAACGTGGAGGAATGTCCGCCACAACCACATCCATCAAGACATTCTTTGCTGGGATTTGTTCTAAGCTAACAACCAAATCTTTGATGAGCCCGATACATCTCACACGGCTGGAATCAAATGAATACAAATCATGATATTTTCTGGTAATGTCTAACCCTAGCTTCTCCATGATCGCCTTTGGCATCAAATTGTGCGAAGCACCCGAATCAAACATGGAATTGTGCAAAACATATTCATGCAATCTCAAACTGATATAAAAGGGAGGAACATCACTATCAGGGGACTGCCCATCTAATGCTGGTCCAAAAATCAATTCTGGCTGATCATCTTCAACATTCACCGTGTCCAACATGGGATCAAAATTCAGAATTTGAGAGACTTGACCTCGGTAGGTGTTGTTTTTCATGATTTCAGTCAAAGGAATAGATATTTTTAATTTGGAAATTTCATTTTCCAAACTAAATGCTGAAACTTTGTTGACTTCTTTGACCGGAACCTCTCTCCTATCTTTGATTATAGCTACCTAATTCGTCTTTTCTATTGCTGATATCTTGCTAGTTGTGGGATCAATTGTCTCTTTTCCTTTCTTCGGCATTATTGGTGAATCCGTCTTTGGTGCTGTAGCTTCTTTTCTTTTCTGAATTGGATTGATGGGCATATCTCAGTTTCTCAATGAATACTGCTTCTGTTGAGTGGACAAGGCATTCAAATATCCTCTTTGGTAATCATCTAAATCTGCATCATTAGCTAAGGTAAAATCTTCATCTTGCTGGGTGCCTGAACTTTCTCCATACTCTTCTTCTTCGGTGATGTAAATGGGCATATCATCAGGAGTAAAGAAGTGGTTTTGGTCCCCTACTACATCAGCATCTTCATCTGAATCTTGACTTACAAAATTCTGCAAAAGAGGAGTCTTGATTGGTTGCTGGGCTGCCGGCTCTTGTACTCTTGGTTCACGCTGCTTAATTATGTACTGAGGTTGTTGTTGGCCACGGTAATTTGGATTACGAATCTGTGGTTCTGATTTGTCAAGGCTCATTCTTTTGAACATCTCACGAAGCCAAGGTGGTTTTGATGTAGATTCTTCTTTTATAGTCACTCTTTTCTCTGCCTTCAACCATGCTCTCTTGTCGTTCAGATTTGCCTCAACATTGACAACAATCTTTTGCATATCTTCTAAAGTAGGCGGATCTCTATCCCATAATGAATAAGCCATCTCCGGATCAAAGCCATCCAGGAATTTGAGAAGAGTTGATTTTCTAGATGGTCTTAAATCATCCGGAATAGCATTATAAACTGTATTGAACCTGATAATGTAGTCTTGGACAGACTCACCATGATTGCGTTTGATATTATTGTACTCGGCATTGATCTAAAGCGAATCCTTTCTGAGTTCCCAACGATCTAGAAAATGCTTCTGAAGTTCAGCCAACATAGGTATACTTCTAGCTCCCAAGCCTCTGAACCATTTTCTTACCTCTCCTCCAAATGTTTGTACAAACAATCGCATAGTCACATCCTCTTCATCAATCTCATATAAATCATAAAAATTTGTCATTTTGTCTATGTGCTGCTGAGTAGACACACTTTGAGGAGTGCCATCAAATAAAGGAATCTTACTCTGATAGGCCGCGGGCATATCATGCAATTGCTGAGGTAAAGCAAGAGGTGCGAAACGAGCAGCCATTGCTCTAGGTGGATTTACTCTAGGTGTTGTTGGCGGAGTGGGCGTCGTTACTGTATGAGGAGTATGCGGAGGTGTATGCGGAGGAGAAGCGATGTGGGATGAAGGAGGGGAATTAGCTGCAGATTTGGAATAAGTAATTATAGGTTGCACAGGAATGGTGGGAATAAAAGGTGGTTCTATAGGAATTCTGGAAGTAGATGCCATGATGGTGGATCCAATATTTGCAGATACAACTTCTAAGAACTCAACAAGATTAGCAGCTTGAATGTCGGTTTGAAGGTGCCTCAAGATAAAATTGTCAATTAATTTATTGTGCCTTTCAAATTCAAGAGCTACAGCAAAGTCAGGATTTGGAACAATAGAATCAAGAGCGTTTTCAGACTTGGTTTTAAACAATGACAATTCAAACCTTGCATCGAAAGGAAGTTCTTCAAGGTATTCAAAAATTGAGGGACATGAATGAGATTTAACCAAGGGAGTCGCCGAGCTTTCTTGACGGAGGATTTTTCGAATCAAATTTGGATTTTCGTAAATAGGAGGTGGATTCGGATCTCGATTAGCTCTTGTATGTCTTTTTGAAGCCAGTGTGTTTATCAGAAGATCAAAGGAACTAAAATAATTCAGCCAATCGTTTACTAGACTCAATCATCCAAGGGTCTAGAACGAAAAAAATTATTAGGGTGATTTGAAAATCAAGGTTTCATAAGCTAACCGGAGATCGACTGAAGCAACATTTATCTACTTCCGCTTATGCATAGCAAGAGCGTTTCGAAAGCTACCTGGCGTGACTTCAGACTCCGTCTAAGACTTGTGAAACAAACTCATCAACAAGCAAACCATTTGAGATTTCTTCCCCAGTGGAGTCGCCAACTATGTTAGCACTCAAATCTACCTTAGGCTGAAATAAGGTAAGACTCAAGGCTACATCAAACCACGCTCAGCCTCGTAGCTAGCCCTACGAGGACAGGAGAGGGCTCTCTCCGGGTCAAACTCGGCAAAAGATAATCGAAAAGGCTCGAGATGACCGAATTGATGACTGATTTTAGGCTCGGTATGAAGTACAAAGAGTTTAGAATTGATTTTTAATTATTTGGTTGAATTCAAGGGAAAGGCAAATTTGGGTGCGGGGATGAGGCACAGTTTTTGCAGAGGTCTACTTGGGGCAAGATAGGCGATTGTTTTGATGCCTTAAAGCAGGTGAGATGGGTAGATCAGAATGGTGAGGGGCTAAGGAGAGCAAGGGAGTCTCAAGGATTCTCCTTAAACTGAAAAAAACATAGAAGATTAAACAAATTTAAAGGCAGAGCATAGAAATTTCATGGATTCTACCTTAACACTTCATTTGTTTAATTACAGAAGATTCAATAGAGATAATGATGCACATACACAACTTACAAGTACTGATAGAAACACACCATCAACACATAAAGCCGCATGGATCCCAAATAGTGCTGTAAAACCCTGGTCTTTCCTTTGCCAAATAATGCAGATAAGATATGTACAATATAGTGTCAAGCTATTCCCAAGAATCGAACCCTAAAAATGACTAAGAAAATACATAATATAGGCAAGCTAACACATTTCCTTGCCTCTAGGGGTCGAGCTCATCATCCTAGGAGCTATTTCAACCAATTCTAAACTAAGCACTATAATCTAGGCAGTCAAAACAACTTGCCTCTATAAGCTAGGAAACCAATTCATTCATTACATTTTTGCTATTTTATGAATGAATCATCTAGAATAGGTAAATAAGTGTCATAACAACATAAATTTCCAATAATTACATCAAAGAGGGTGAAAAATCCCATCACAAGTCTAAACAGGTGAAACTGGCTTGATTCGCTGAGTTGAGGAGGAAAACAGTGCCAAAAAACCCTGTGCGCCGGGCGCCTGAGCCCTGTGCACCGCGCGCCTTTCCACCTGATTTTGGGGCACTTCCTGGCATCCAAATTGAGCTCAGGTTGGATTTTTGGAAAGCCTTGGATTTCTACTTTCCAACCCAAGTGGAATTTTCCAATTTGGTCTCCATTTGATCCTCCAAAAGTGGATTCTCCCAGAAGTACTTCCTACTGATGCAAAAAGTGGCAGAAAGGTGATTTTCATGATGTTTTTTGAGCTTTTGATCACCCAAAACTTGATGAAATGCCTTGGAAATTTCTGAGCATGTGTATTTCATCATGAAAAATCCAAAAATGTAAGCCACCTGTGATTTGGACTTCCCTATCTTATGGGTCGCGCGCTGAGCGCGACGCATAGAGCCCAAAAACCTGTTTCGCAAACCAAAAATTTTGAAACGACAAAATTTTCTCCAAATTTGCCCAAAATTGGAGTGAAGACTCTCCATCATGTATCATGCTCAACTAATGAAGCCTCAGCCAAAACTCGAAGTGGATCAGGCCTTTTGCATTGTTTTTGTGCTTTGCTCAAACGCCTTTTGAGGATCTTCATTCTCGCTTTGCAAACATGCATGCGAGCCCAATAGTGAGTCTTCATGTGGCGAAGCATGTCCTTGTCCCTGTTTTCTTTAGCTAACAACTTTTCCAAATGATTTTTCACCCGGATGAGCATCGATTCCCGATCAATAGGTGTCAAATCACCGGGTCTCCTACGAGCCAATTCCCGGTCTTCCCGAATCTTGCACAACTCATAAAGTTCATGCTCATCCTCCAACTGTTTGTTGCGCTGCTCTAAGTAGTTGATCACCTATTTAGCCATCTGCAATTTCTTTTGCAGCGACTCATTCTCGGCTCTTTGTTCTCGGATAATCTCCTTGAGCTCTGAGTTGGGCGAATTAGCATCAACATCAATGACACCGATATCCTGAACTCCTGAAGGACCCTCATCAACCATGGGTCTCTTGCCCCTATCCTGAATTTGTACCTGTGCTGAAGATGGAAGCGAGACCCCTTCCACATGATGTGGAGATAATACTCGCTCTGCTGATGATGTTAACGAGACCCCTTCCACCCCGGGTGGAGATAGTACTCGTCGTGCAATTGCAAATAAGGCCCTGGGGCCTTTCTAATATGTCACATATACTGGAGCATCAACATGCTCGGTCTCATGAATGTCAAACTGCTATGAAGGCCCTCCCTCATCATGAACGATCTCTGGAGGAGGCTGTAGCGCGGAAAATAAATCATGGGAGATGAAATCGTCCCAAGCAATACCCTGCTGTGCTAACTGATGCATCACTATGATTTTGATCAATGCATAGTGATATATGCTTCTGTGCTGATGTGCCGGGGTCTTCCTCTGTACTAAGGGTACCATCCTCTCTATGTTTCGGCACATGAAAAATGAAATGCTCATCATATGTGCCCGTGTGAAATGCATCAACAAACGAACATGGTATGCATTGAGTTGGGAGAATCTGCCCTCACAGCTGAAATACCAAATGATGAGTTTCATCAATGGTGCAAACTCATCTTTCAGGTATCTGAAAGGAAAGGCTACGCTCAAGTGTCTGATATATGCAGGCTTGACATATGGCTCATAATAATACCTGTCTAGCATCTGGGGTTTACTCCATTCCTCCCCCACATTTGGTATCCCGGTGGCCTGAGAAATAGTGTCGGGTGACAAAGTGAAATCCACTCCGGAAAGGTTTACATGACCATCCTGTAAGTTAAGGACAAATAGACAGAACAGTTCCCGATGATGCTGAGTTTGTGAGATCATCTCACAATATTGGTAACATGTTTGGTGCCGAAAACAATCCATTGCAAGTGGGCAAGCTTGCAATTGAGCCAAAGGTAGGCTCCTCCCTAACATGTTGTCCACTCTTGCCACCTTTGTGATACCTCCATGGCACAGTAGGCACATTGACCTCCGGTGTAGAGTCACTATCATAATCCTGCTCATATATTGACTCGGTCTCTGACATGTTCTTTAACAACAAGGTAGCTGGAATATATATATTTGCTGATATAAAACTGTGTGCCAAAATTTGACTGTTGACTTTTTGTCTTTTTATCAAAATGCTGTGACCAAGGGGACATATATGACGGGAATTGTTAGGAAAAGGGAAGCATTAGGGAAATGGGAACAATGGAAATAAAATAAGGAAATTAGGGAAGGGAAAGAGGCATAGAAATGTTTTAGGGTTTTGAAATAAGGTAGGGATCATATGGTTATAGGGGAGGGATTGGAATTTTGAGAGAGGAAGGTGTAGTGTTGTGGGGATTTATTGGGGAAAATATTTGGGGAATATAGGAGATGGGAAACAAGGGAAAAAGAATCCTTGGCAATATTGATTATTGAAAAACCTACAACAAACTTTGCACTTGAATCCTTATAGCAAATTGATGAACATGGAGGGTTTTTTACACTTGGTTTTCATGACAAATATATGCTAACTTCTTTATATACACCATCAAAAAACCAAAATCAAGTCATGATTTCAGGCCTACCTGTGAATTTATGCGTGAGGAGAGGTGATTTGAGTGATTTCTTGGCGAATTGCAAGCATAAACTCTATGCGCCGCGCGCTTTACCCAACGTGCCGCGCACTCTGGGTGCGCCGTACATGTGTTAATTTGCACTGCAAAAGGTCACCTGATGCACCGCGCGCCTATCCTGATGCGCCTTGCGCCCTGGAGCTGACCCAAAATACTCACAAACTTGCCACGAACTTGCAAATCGTCTTTAAATGATGCTATTATCTCTCAAAATGTGGAATAGGTTGCAAATGAGGAGAAATGACTTGAGATAGCATCCATTTTAATTTTTGCTCAATGAAAACCCATTTTTCTTATGTTTGGTTGTTAACACTTTTTCAAAATTAATAGGCTCTGACCTTTTTGGTTTCCTTCATAAAATAGGTTGAAATGATGATTTTATCTGATAATTTTTTGCAGGGATAGCTCTGATATGCTTCAACAAAGGAGACCAGGTTTGTACTTGAACAATTGAAGAACTGAAAATTTTGACAATTTTTTACAAAAATGAGGTGGCGACTTGTCTTCAAAATAGAGTTTTGAAGAGAAGTCCTTATTTAGCTGTACAATGGTGAGAATTATTGAAGTGATGATCTATCAAAGACATCCCTCTGGCCTGCTGGTCTTCTAAGACTTTTCAAGACTAAATTAACTCAAACCCTAGACCTAGACCTAAAAATTTAAAATATGACTAAAAATGACTTGTGAAGCTCTATGACCTAACCTAAACCAACAGTGATATGCACGAGGGGAATGAATGACACAGACCAATCCATCAGAGTTATGGCATGCCTAACGAAATGCAACTGATGAAAACTGGTGGGACACCTAAAACATGAAATGCAAAAAAGAGCTTTGATCTCTGATGGAGGGATAACTAGACCGACTCTAACAAAAGGAACCAAACTCAGGAGTAGAAGGATACAAATGAATCCCAGTTCCAAAATGAAAGGGGGTACTAGATGGGGGATCCTCTACTATCTCCTATATAACAATCAGACTAGGTGGAAGAGGTAGACTGTCAGGTCCATAAAATATTTCTAGAGCCGAAGAAGGTATAGCATCTGCAGTGACAGATACTGGAGGGGTGACACCTTTTGAATACTGAAACTCAACTTCCAGATGTTCAGGTAAATGAACTTCAGTCTAAAAGGGAGGTTTGTGAACAACTATTGGTTCAAATGTAGCCTCGGTTTGAACTGAGATGGGTTCTGGATCAACTCTAGATGGAGTTGTTTGAGGCACAGAAGTGTCTACCATTACACTAGGATCAGTTCTAATGTCCTCTTGTAACTACGAAACTTCCTCTCTGAAGGTAGATGTACTAGAAATAATCGTAGTAATTGGAGTCTTTGACGATGTTGAAACAAAAGTTTCAAATAAACTAGATGAACTAGACTCAGTTAAACGAGATCGCTCTATCTGGATTGGCTTTGCTTCCGAAGGCAAAGACGGTTGACTCGCTAGTCTCTGTGAACGAAATGGTTTTGATTGACTTTCTTCCACGATTGTGGATTATTTGATCAACTCAAAATTAAGGGGAAAATGATGTTATTCTGAATTCAGTTAATTTAATGATGCTTGGACACAACTTTGCTTTTTCAGTTTTTAAGTGTCGAGAAAAAGCTAAAGATGACTCTAGTCTCATTCGATTTTTAATGAGCCTGAAAGGACAAGTGCTCAGATGGACCTTTTCTTTTAAAGAGTCGAAAAGGAACGAAAGTGACTACTCTGGAAAATATAGACAGAGGGATTACCAAACCAATCGCGAAACTACAATATACACCTTAGTGAAAAATTAAAAAGAAATTACCAAGGACTTATGTATGATAGTCAATCTTCCCGAATGCTATGTTTAGTGCATTGTGATCAATAAGGCAACATATTTAGTTTCCTATCGATAAAATATTTAAGCCTATTGTGGTCTCCCAATATATACGTGACGGTATGGAGAGCACAAGTTTGTGCTAGCACTTGTTGTATCAAGGAGGAGGAATCACCCAACCTTCATTGAAAATGATAGCCACTAGTTTTAACAACGTTGGAACACGTCACTAGCCTAGACCTCTAGATATGTTGTGTTAAGTTCCAAAGCATTGTTAGGTTCATTGAAATTCATTTTAAAGTTGATCTTGTTTAGAGTTTTCCTTTCAACGGTTCACCGCGTGATGATGATCTGAAATTCCTAAGATGCAATCTACAATGATAAACAATCTTTGTTTATTTGAGCAATGAAAATCCTAGCTACTAGGGAAAGAAGATAATAGTGCTTTTAAGCAAAGAGCAAAGAGCACACACTAGTACATTTCCATAAATCATATTTTCGCACACAAATCAAAAAATTCTAAATGCAAATGCATGCATTTTTTTTTTTCTCGCTTTCCGTAATGTGAAAAATGCCAAAAGGAAAACTAAATGCAGCAAATATTTGAAATATTTCACTCAAAATGACATTTTTGACACTTTCTTCTTCAAAAGAGAAAGGAAGGCTCAAAACGACACTTTCAATTTTGAATGAAAATGATTTCGACACTTCGAATGTAAAAAAATCAAATCAAATGCATTAAGAAAAGTTCAATCAATTATCAAGTGAAGGAAGAATTTACAACACTTCTCTTTTCGACAAAAAACGACAATTACGACACTTTTTGTACCAAAACGACAAATCTATTTAAACAAATTTTCGACAAAGGATTGTAAATAAGGAACAAATACACAAAAAAATGTATGAATCCTAATGTAATTGAGGCTGATCTAAGTGATGCAAGTAAGCTTCAGTAAAGAGGCACTGTTCATATGCAGCAAAATAACCAAACAAAACTGAAAACAGGTCAAAAACCCTCAATTTCTAGATGGAAAAAGAGTTGAGTCAATCATCGCACCTAGGCTTCACAGAAATTGAGATGTATCACACTTACTGCACTCAGGAGGTGTGATGCATATTGAGTCACAATGGAAGACAGTGCGATGGTCCAGGGAGTGCAATTGAAATGGGTTTTGGCTCAAATGTGGAGCTGTTTTCAATGAGTTAAGGTGGGTTTTGATGAACAATGATGAGAAAAGTTTGATGGAATGTCTTGAGAGGTTACTAAGCTACCAAAGGGGCATCTATATGTGTTTACAGGTCAAATTTATAATTCATAAACTAAACCAGAGATTGACTGAAGCAACATTCATCTACTATGCAATTGCAGAGCAAGAGCAGTTCGAAGCCTACCTGGCTAACTTCAGACTCTGTCTATAGTTTATCAAATTGGACACAGATTAAATAATAACAACAAACAAACATCTATTCATTCCCCAGTGGAGTCGCCAATTTTTTTATGGGAAAACTAGTATTCCTAAAGAATGCTAGCCCTCTAGGTTTGGCAACTACCCTAGAAACAACAGTTTAAAGCAATTCAATGATTTCTTCTATGTGTAATAGATAAGAGAAAGATAATGGAACCAACCTGGAACTTTCACTTAATCCCTTGCTTGATCTCTCTCCCCTTTAACAGATCCTGCAACTCCTCCCCATACTTAACACGCTTGGAGAGTACCTGCACAAGTACAACAACAAAGAACCGTCAAAGCATCGTGATCTATTACAACATAAACATTACAGAATCAGATATGTAATGAACAAATGATAGCATTCAGAAATGATAACATTCACAATTGCACAATCATATGGAAGAAAACTTGAAGAGCTTTATTAATAGAAAGGAGAATTACAACCCAGTTGTTTGATCCAACATCATCCTCCCAGCTTTAATCCTTCTTCACCTCATGAAATAGCAAGATCACTCCAACAAGAATACAATACTCTCTCCTCAAACTATCTGCACTTCCTTGCAATTCACAATATTCAAGCCTCTAGATCTCTTGGATGAGGGATCCATTTATAGATGTGTGCAAGGGTGTGAGTCATCCATGGGGTTTGATTAGTGTTATTCCACTTGTTACAATGGGTTCCACAAGAGAAGGGATTGGAGATTTTCTTAGATTCCTTATTCATCCTTGGGCAAATTCAGAGAGGCAAGTGGCATAGGAGAAGTTTCCAGAAGATTCCATGAGTAATCAACTGAAAAATGTCCTGGACATTTGTCCATCCTCGCCCATCACACCCTATAGAAGGCCTAAACAGTATGCATTGCACCCTCACAGTATGGTTCAATTTAGGCAATTTCTGGATGGTTTCTCAGATGGAACTTTTGGGGAATGATGTATTCAGATGACTATGTTCCTCGGGTATGAAACAACTCTTTAGGGGTTGATGAGCCCTAATACACTGACATATAAGCCTGGGGTTGATGTGTCCAAATATGTCTATAACAGATGGTAGAAGATGACATGAAGAATGATCCAGTTCAACAAAAGGATTAGGGACATCAAAAATATAGTGAAATATGGTTACAGACAGTCACTAAGTTTCAAAAATACTCTCTTCTTCAATTATGCTTGTATTCATCAAAGTCAAAGCATTTGATCACTCAAATTTGGGTACCTGTCAAAACATACATTTCAAGCCTACACTTCATTTTGTCTGTCATATTGATGTGCACATGGCTCCATTGGAAGTTTTCTTATACTTGAAAGTGATTTTGTTTTTCAAGTAGGGTAGGGTAGAATAAGAAAAAAATAAAAATAAACAAACAAAATGAAAAATAAGAGAAAAAAAAATCTAAGGTCAAAACCTCCTTGGAGGCGCCTCAGATTGGCTCATTGATTGAAAACTTCCATGAGGTGGTCAATGGGTTGGGAAAAAAGAAAAACAAGAGAAAAAAAAAAGAGAAGATCCTAGGTGAAAACCTCCTTTGAGGCGCTTAGGTAGACCTACTTGTTGAGGGATTTTATCCCCTAGGGCTTTTGGGTGGAACCCTAGCAGACTGAAAGTTGTCTGAACAAAGAAACATGCACATACACAGTCATTATGCTAGAAAAGGCTATTTCTAAAGTAAGAAGGGTGTACCTCAGGTCCTATGTTCGGGTAGTTCCTCAAGGGTCCAAACCCTTCTTCACGTCCCTTTCGCTCCTTTGCCCTGCAAAACCAACAATTCCAAAGAATGCAGCAGTATATGGACAAAGATTTATACAAAAATCATCTTTATGTTATACAAGAAAGGAGTTAGTTATAAACTTTTAGACATCCATTCATACATGAAATTCAAACATGAACATCATTAACGTAAAGAAGAAGCATATCGGGAACAAGACGAGTTTCTTTATTAGACAAATAGAAAGTACAACAAAGAGTAATATCACTTGAGCAATCTCTGCAGGCTCAAAGCTCAGCCTCCTTCTGGATCCGTCCCGCCTCAAGCGTCTAGCACATCTCCTTCCAATACTCACTCCAAGATGTCATAACTAAGGGATGAACATCAAATCACAAGGAAACAAGGGTTTCCTGTACAAATGGGGGAAGTGCAGAAGGAACAAGGGTCTTTAGACCCGATCAGGGGGAAATCTCAGTATAATAACCTTTCTCTCTCTTCTCTCCTCCCTTAGGCCTTCCCTTTGG
>APFE030356783.1:49395-59519 GCA_000404065.3 Pinus taeda | reverse complement strand
CAAGCGAAGGAGACTTTGTTTCGAGTGATTTGTTCAAGGGCGACACAACTGACTCTAGCTCTGCCAATAATAGATGGAAATACTGTCCCGTTCCCACTCTTTTTGGAATATTTAATTTTTTTTTGTCTTTTTCTGTTAATCTCGAAAAAAAATAAAAGAATGCTATGGTATAGTGGAAAGGACGAGTGTCGGTGAAACAGATGATCTAGTTCCTGGGAGGGGAACATTCCTATGCTCAATGCAGGGAGGCGAAAACTGGTCGGTGACACTCAAAGATATGTCCTTTCCATGGGTCAAGGTATGTCAAGTTGCAGAAGTCAAAGGTATGCAAGGTTGATTTTTTGCAGACGTCATGGTCAAAATTTGGCTTAAACACGAGTCCAGGTGAAGCTGGCTCTAGGCCAAAAGGTGCAAATGGTCAACATGCAATGCAGCAGTACAACTCAACACGGAGGAGCCTCTAGGGTATAAGGCCGGAACAAAGTGAAGAAGCTGAGAAGAATGAGCCTTCAATGCATAAGTCATGGCGGGACTATAGAGGACTCCCGAGCCTACTCAAATTGAAGCAGCATGGGCAACAAATTTCAGTGAGGTGCTAACTACGATGCCCATGTAAAGGATGGCTCTACCATCGTGTCATGATTTAAAAAGTCAGCGAGTGAAGATGGTTTATGAACCATAACATGATGGGATCGACCCTATGGTAGATGTATCAACTGATGGAGGCTAGTATGCATAATGCAACGGAAAAGTAATGTCCCTAACCTATACGCCAGTGAAAAAACGATACCTGCCATGACGGGTCAGCAGTCATGGAACCGTCTCGAAAAGGTCGAAAAATGTCCAAAATGACCTGAAAAGCAAACCAATCTCGACACTCCAAGATCCCAAGTTAAAAGTCACATGAAACCAATCAAAATGAAATTTTGAAAAAAATTTACATTTTCAAAACTTATAAATAGGATTTTGGACTCACCATTGTTACCATTCAACTTGGAGAGCAAATATTTGGAGCAAAAGGAGCAAATTCTTCGTACGTCGATTTCGACCGTTCAAATTCCACCAAATCTTCCAGGTAACCCTTATACTTAGCTTGCAATGCATTGTGATTAATTTCAAGGTTTTTGATTGATGTTTCACCGTTAAACTATTTGACTAAAATTTTGCTACGGCGTATACGCGGGTTGGTAATATGAAACCTGCATACACGCGGGCCCTATACGCGACTGTGTATACAGTAACCCGCGTATACACCGCGAGCTAATTTAAATGAAAACTAACAGATGAAACCTCAATTTCTTTTCAACATGCCAATCACATGGCATGAAAGGGAACATGCAGTGGTTGATAATGAGGTTATGAACGATCCGCAAGCCTTAGATGCTTTATGAGGATGCGGCTTGCTCAAATTCTTCAAGCTGCCGAACATGAAAGCCAATGTGCGACTGCTTGAATTTCTCATTGGCTATTGGGATGTTGATGAGGAAGCATTTATTATAGATCAGATGCCACTCAGAGTGGAAGTGGAGGACATATATTTTATCACGGGCCTTTCCCGAAGGGGAGAGGTAGTATAGTCCCGGGGCAGGACGCGGAGTAGCCTCACTATAGAGGACTATGTACAGATATACTGCCATGGACATCCCAAGAAAGTTGGGAGCCATATCTCCATTGCACATGTGGAGAGTTTATCACTACGGATTATCCTATTCACCATAGCTCGAGTGAATGGATCATCCTCACTGCATCAGGCTTCACGACTCAACATGAGTGTGGCAGTGGATTGTCTCAACACAGTGTTTGACTGGTGTACTCCTCTTCTGGCCAGCATGAAGAGCCAGCTCACTTCCATTAAGAGGGGACAGACCAAAAACTTTGGTTATGGGACCATTCTGTGCACCTTCTTCTTTGAGAGGATTCCCACACTCCGACCCAGGGTAGCAGTTTCCATCAACACCCCACTCAATCCACGTATGGGCTGGTGGGCTGATCTAATGAAACGTCTGGGGGGTGGGGAGGTTCCTAGGACTGCTTTTGACGATGATTTCTTCACCTGGTGGGATCAGCAGATCATCGCCGTAGATGACTACCCCTATGCTGGACTGGACTTCCGAGGAGATCCAGACCTAGAGTTACCGCCAAATGCAGCATGGGGCGAGATCGGTAAGAATTTTTTTGATTTTTATGATTTTTTTGGATTTTTCAAATATAATGATGCAATTTGAAAAATATATATTTTTGATGAGATTCAAATGACTGATATAATGATCATGATCCAGATATTGGGCCAGTGCGGCCAGATGGACTTCTGCGGCACAGACAACGCGGCCGAGGAGCCGAAGAGGTGGCTGCTGAGACGGAGAGGACTCTACACAACGTCCAGCGACACTTGACTAGACTGAGCTGTCGAGTACCGATGGCTGCTATAGAGGACCTTCCGAAGGATATGCAGCGTCATGTGGTTGAGATGCCACGTGACTGGGTTCACGCTTTTCGGCGTGTGGCCAATGCGATAGTGACCTACTTAGCCGCTCATCCTGAGCCGGGGCATTAGATATGCCAGATATGATTATGGGCATTTGAGTCCCAATTTTTGCATATTTTTTGGACAACATATGTACACTCGAGACACTTTTATGATGATATATAATATATATATAATATCAGTTGAACTTTTTGATGCTTTGATTTTATGATGAAATGATTGATGTGCCATCTAATGCTTGATTAGCGATAGAATCAGCTAACCAATTATGAGATTTTGGAAATGTGCAAATAATTAATATAAACAAATGATCTTTGCAACAACCTCACTCTTAAATACTGGCGATATAAACATGGATCCCTTACCCGATAAATGTTATTTAATTGAGACACTATTAATTGAGAATCGAGATACACTACTAACGAGTCGATCCTATAAGAGATTGCCTCGGATAGTAAATTAATAACGACAGTATACTCAGCCATATTATTCGAAGCAAGGCCAATGCATATGCCTCTTGATATCATCAATTGACCAGTTGGATAATAAAGTACCCAAGCTGCGGAAGCGAGATTCCGAGTGTGCCGACTAGCACCATCGGCGAACCCAAAATAGACCAAGTCATCCATCAACACCTGCAACAACAGACCAAAGTGTTGACATCATGAAGCTCTCGATAATATATATACAAATATACATAATATACAAAGAAGCCATTGCCTAATTTCTACTTAAGAAAAGTACTTCTTTAGGTAGAGCCCGTTTCGAGGCTCCGCCAGCTTGTTTCCTTCAAAGTCGATTAACTCATACGACCCTTTTTCTAAAACTCGTTTACTAATGAAAGGATTGTACCACATAGGCTTAAACTTGCTTGCCCCCAAGGTGTCTTTATCTTGGTCGTAGACCAAGACAAGGTCGCCTTCAGAAAAGACTCGAGGACAGACAGATTTATCATACTGCGTTTTTACCCTTTTCTTATGGTCTTCATTCATCGTGGCAGCATCTCGACGCTGCTCATCGAGGTGTTCCAAGTGAAGGAGGTGCTCTTCGAGACTTGAAGTCTCTAGAAGGAGCTCTACAGCTAATTTGAGAGATGGAATTTCACATTCGATCGGAAAGATAGATTCCATCCCGTAAACTAACTGGAAAGGAGTAAAACCAGTAGCAGTCTTTACGGAGGTCCGGTATGCCCAAAGAGCCGAATACAACATAAAGTGCCAATTGGACTGATTTTTATCGATTTTCCGTTGGAGTATCGTCTTAAGAGTTTTATTGACTGCCTCGACCTGTCCATTGGCCTGAGGATAATAGGGAGACGAATGATCTTGACGGAAACCTAATTTAGAGGCCAATTTGGACATAAGTTGATTCTGAAAGTGACTGCCATGATCAGTGACAATCTCTCTCGGGACACCGAACCTTGAGATAACTTGATTGAAGAGAAACAAAGTTGCCGTGTCACTATCGTTTTTATAAGTGGGCATGGCTTCGGCTCACTTCGTAAAGTAGTCTACTGCCACAATAATATACTTGTGATTCACTGTTGAAGGCGGATTACAAGTTGTAAAATCAATACCCCACTTAGTAAAAGGACCGACCGTGACAATGCGAAAAAGAGGAGCTGGATGAGCACGCATCTTTCGAGTAAATATTTGACAAGGGTGGCAACGTTTGACCGCTTCCACACAGTCTTTAAAAAGTGAAGGCCAAAAATAGCCAGCACGTAAGATGCGTTGGGCTGTAGCAAGCCCTGATAGATGACCACCACAAGCTCCACTGTGGCAATCATTAAGCACAGGCTCTACTTCTTCCAATGTCAAACAACACCGAAGGATTGAATCAACCCCTCGTCGATATAAGGTATCACCAATGATAACATAGTTCTTAGCCAGGTGACATAATTTACGACGTTCATCCTTGGAAAAATTAGAGGGAAACTTTGAAGTCTGGAGATATACAATGATATCTCCATACCAATGGTCGAGTGAAGAGATGAGGAATAAATGTTTGCCAGGAAAACTTTCCTCATAAATTGTGTCCTCTCCACAAGGCAGCTCAAAAATTAACTCCGCAAAAACCATGGATTTCTTAGACTTAGCTAACAAAAATTTGAGATCGAATTCTTGCAAAATGACTATCCATCTGTTATATTTGCCCCCAATCACTCGCCTACTGAGGACAAATTGGAATGGATTGACTGCCGCTAATACAAAAGTTTTGCGTAGCAAGATGTAATGACGGAGCCGCTGGACAACATGAATAGCTACCAAGGCTAATTTCTCTACCGGGGAATAGCGCAGTTTAGGGCCTATTAAGCCTCGGCTCAAACAATAAATCATGTGCTCGGTGAGAGCATCGTCCTCCTGAACTATAACCATACCAATGGTTGATTCTGCTACTGCGAGATATAAAAGGAAGTCTCTGCCATAATGCGGTGGACTCAAGAGCGGGGTAGAGACTAATGATTTTTTCAAAGCATCAAACGATCGTTGCGCAAAGTCGTCCCATACAAATGGAACTCCTTTACGTAACAACTGCATGAACCCTTTAGTGATCTCGGCATAATTTGCTATAAACCGACGTAAGAAGTTAGCCTTCCCTTGAAGACTCTAAAGTTGACGTATTGAAGAAGGGGGAGGCAACCGAACTATTGCCTCAACCTTGAAGGGATCTACACGAATCCCTTCGTTCGACACTATCAACCCTAACAACCGACCAGATGTAACTACGAAAACGCACTTGTTGGGATTCAACCGGATTTTATAAAAACAACATCGTTCGAAAACCATTCGAAGGTGACTAGGATGATCAGTCCTCTTCCGAGAACGAGCAGCAAGATCATCTAAGTATGCTTCGATGATATGCTTAATTTCATGGAAAGCATAAGACATGGCCCGCTGAAAGGTAGCTCCAACATTTTTGAGACCAAAAGGCATCTTTCGATATGCAAAGGTTCCCCAGGGACATATGAAGGCCATTTTATGTTGGTCTTCAGGATAGATAGAAATTTGATTATAACCAGAGAATCCATCCATGAAGGAAAAAATCTCGTTACCCACACACTCGTCAATAATCTGATCAATAAATGGCGGAGGGTAATTGTCCTTAGGACAAGCCTTGTTTAGGTCTCTGAAATCAATGCATACTCGGATTGTTCCTTGCTTTTTATCTACGGGGACTCGGTTAGAAACCCAATCAGGAAGAGGAACAGGGTATATAAAACCCGCCTTTAGCAGCTTCTCTACTTCTACTTTGATAGCTGTTGCTTTCCTAGGGTTGACCGGTCGAAGCCTCTCACGAACAGGTCTAGCGTTTTCGTACGTCTTTATCTCATGTTGAACTATAGATGGGTCAATGCCAGGCATTTCCTCATAATACCAAGCAAATACATCTCAAAACTCTTTAAATAAGTCGGTGTATATTTTAACTTCTTCATGGGAACACTCAATTCTGATGAAGATATTCTCTATTACGTTAGGATCCCTAGAGATGTTTATAGGTGTCTTTTTTGAAATCACCGACATATTACCTTCGGCACGAACGTGTGCTGGAGCCTAAGGGTTTAACACCATACAAACTTCGCTAGAACTGAGCTCGGAGAATCTAGACTCGACCTCTTGCAATGGAGGAAGAAAGTATGAATGATGGTGTAAATCTTCCCAAGGTCGATCTATACCCATCATTAATTCAAGAATTTCTTCTTCCGATGGTAAGACTGAATCCAAGCAATCCAAAGCAGAGGTGGAGTCAAGGCTCCAAGCGGGGGCCACATCGCCATCTAACTCCTCTTCAGAAAAAGGAGTAGAATGGTCTTCTGCAGAGTTCACGATAGACTGATATCTAAGCTCAAGCTGCAGATATAGGGAAATTCCATTCCATTCTATTGTCCTTCAACTAATGTGGTTGTAGGTGAAGGCAAAGTCCAGGGGTCCGAAAAATAATGAGTTCGAAAGAACCCATCTCGAGAAAACTCCCTAGATGATGAAATGGCATTGATTTTTGCTATAGGAGAGGGGAACTCAAAGGTACCCATCAACAAGGAATACATCCCTACTCCTAGATTCTCAGTAGGCGAACGAGGGTTATCCACTAAAGGAATAGTGGAGACAGAAGTTGCTTGAGGATCAACTGGAGAATAGTCTAATTGATCCACCTTTACGATTTTCCCCTCATGAGAAAAGCAAATTACACGAAACAGAGTCGAAACGACGACGTCCATTTCGTATACCCAGTTCCTTCCTAGGAGGAGATTATAATCTAGGTTAGCATCGACGACTTCCACTTCAATATTAACGACCTTTCCCCCAACACATATAGGAAAGGTTGGGATAATCCCATGCGGCCTATGAGAATGGCCATCGAATGCAGTCAAGATGGTAGGTGAAGGAATGGCCGAAGGTGATCCGATAGCCTTCCAACATGACATCAACATAACGCACGTGGAAGCCCCTTCATTAATAATGGTTCGGAAAATATTGATTTTCCGGTATGTAGACTTTACTTGAAAAGCCATGTGATGAGGGAGTCGCTTTTTGATATTTAACATGTCAAAAGTAAGCACTAAAGAATTAGCTAGATCTACTGCCCCTATGGTGGAAAGTAAAGCACTTCTCTGAGCTGGACACAACTGGAGAACCTCTAAAGCGGACATAGCGCATGGAATCTAAGCCATATCCTCGACAATGGAGTAATTCTAGGCGGCCCTAGCATTAGGATTAATCGTAGCGCGTTTAGCGAAACCTTTCGGCATCCGTGGCATAGTCTCAACAGAGGGTCGCTCGATATGAAGGTCATTACTTCTGGGAATAGCCTTATCCTTGGAAGTTTCGGCTTCACCATAATCACGTGACCGAGTAGCCACGTCGATGTTAGAACCCATCATGAAAACATTCGAAGATTTTTCCCCTTCCTGGTTGCCCCCTGCGGAGGTTCCAGGGTTTGAACTCGCGCCAGCAAGAAGTTGTTGCCCTTGGGGAAAAGGGTTAGTTAACACAGCTTGGAAACTAGAAGTCCCTTGCTACCCTAACAAGCGCTGAGCGTCTTCAATCTTAGGGCAAAGATGAGTTAAATGGTCTCCACCGCATAACTTGCATGGAAACTTAACTTTCTTTTTTGACTCATTTCTACCCCCACCAGCATTATTGTCGGATTTGTTTGCATCAGGCTTCCCATCCTGGTTCTTTTTCTTACCTCGTCCTTTCTTTTTCCCATTGGAATTTTGAATTCATTTGGGATTATCCGATTGGACGGCATTAATTGAAGAAGTTTGGGAAGTGGAAGGATTAGATGATGTGACTTGGTTGTTAGAAGCAGTTTGTAACGACAACTGCTACAATTGATTCAACAAGTTCACCGTATTTGTGTCTACTGACGCAACAATGCCATCCGCGTGGGGACCTGGCTTCAGCTTAGCTACGTCGACCTTAGATCCAAGAGCATCTGGCAAGTAATTTGATAGGATCCGAGACTGAGAGTAGATCAATTCTAATTGTTGGGCCCTAAAAATGCCTTGCTCCTCGGAAAAGAGCCCTGACATGCAGACATTCGTCAAGATCTTAGGTACCAAAGACTTCAAGAACCACTCGAGATGGTATTCTGGAGGGATTTCGGCTTTAATAAGCCTCTTTCTCCGTCTCCATTCTTGTATGTGATCAGAAATGTGTGTTGCCCTATCCTGACGAAAGGTAGCCAGCAGTTCAGTTCCGGCATCATACCAGACGGGAAACTGAAAATGGTTCAAGAAAATGTTAGCTAAGTCGGCGAATGATGAAAAGCTGCCCCCAGGAAACTCTATATACCACTTAGCCACGTTACCAGTTAAGGTGCGTTGAAATAATCTCAACCTAACTGAATCATCGATCAGGGAGTTCGATGAGCACCATAAGTGAAACATGGTTACGTGGTCACCCGGGTCCTCACCACTTTTTCCTTCGAATTTTGGAATATCCGAAGGGAGTTTAGTCGGGACCAGAGGCCAGGCTAGATTATGGTTGATTGGGTCATTAGTTAACTTAGTGAGGTCTGGCAAGTTTAACGTTGCCAGAAACGGAAGTTTAGGCAGGGCTTGGGGATTCCACCCTGACTGGGTGGCGGTCCCGAAGCTCTGAAAAGATTGGCCTATATTTTGGGAGGCACAAGGCTGCCCGAAGTATCCTGTAGAACCCGCTGAGCCAAAAGGGAGACCTTGTGACCCAGCAAATATCGGCGTTTGACCAACTCCGGCCGTATATACACTAAACCCTGCAAAGTTTCCTCCAAAAGGACTGTAAGGAGTTGACAACCCTTGATATGGATTCCAATCCAAAGCTAGGGGAGGAATGCTTTGGAATGAACTAACCATGGTATACGGTCTGTTCCCATATTGGCCGTGGAATGGATTCCCAGTTCCGGCACTACTAAGCCCAGGGTTATTCCAACCTTGGAAAGGATTGCTGCTTTGTCCTACTGAAGAAAAAGGCATAGATCCTACCATAGGGTTGGAATGTGGTATATGACCACTTCCAAACGGAAAACCTTGGAACGAAGCCGATGCACTCATTGTGGACGTGGCAGCTCCAAACGGAGCTGAAGGAATGCCCAATGATTGGGCGCCAAATGGGAAGTACCCAGAACCGAAAGCATTTTTTTGAGAACTTCCACTCGTAGATGGAATGGAAGTAGACCCAACAACAGACGTGCTAGTAAAAGATCCGAATAATGAGACAGAGGGGATGGAAATAGTTCCACCTCCTTGCACAGATATGGGAGTCTATGCAGTCGTAGCACTAGTATAAGCCATGCTTCCCGTAGTGGTCATCGAAGGTAAGCGCATAGCGTAACTTGGACTTGCCAGTCTTTGCGATGGAGTTCCAACGTATTGTAGTACGTTTGGATAACTTGATGGTAGGGGAGAATTCGGAGCTGCTAACGACTCTGAAAGTTCTTCTACCTCAATGCTATCTTCCACTTGTAAGGGAACTTGAGAAGGAACTGGTGGGTTCCTTTCTTGTTCTATGGAAGTACCAGGCCTTGCTTCAAAACTATTGCCCCCGAGGGGAGGATCAATCCCCGATGCGTCAATTGCAGTGGGACGAAACCCACTGGTATTATTGCCTCTGCGCCTTCTCGGAGAAGGCTCTACACTTGGTGATGAGAGACCACGAAGTCTATGAGACCGTCTGGGAGATCGGTTAGCCACTTTGAATTCTTTGTTTAAAATCTAACTAAAGACTCAAAAAATTTAAAGCTAGGCCGACTAAGAGCACAGAGCACCTACTAAAAAGTCCCTAAAGATACATCCAATCAAAGCAACTTCCAAGTATTTCCACTCTGGGTGATTAGGACCGGACACCAAAATACGAGAAAGTGGAAAATAGAGGGCCTTCCAAAGATAGTCTGGGGTGATGAGGCCCCAGGCCTATCAGCGAAGGTATCAGAGGAAGTTACGCTGACCTCCTAACAACAATCTGCGCCGGTGCAAGCCCCCAAGCTTCGCAAGGGTGCCCTCTAGTAGTGTTGTTGAGAGTGATACAACGTCGACCTCAAGTGCCACGGGATTCCCCTCCGCAGCCACCTATGTAGTCTCCTAGGAGTGGCAACTAAGGACACCAACTCGTCGCAGAAGCCAGGCGGAACGGTCTTGAGGTAAGTTCGGACAAGT
>APFE030356783.1:30510-45183 GCA_000404065.3 Pinus taeda | reverse complement strand
TCCTAATGCTATTGGATTTTCTCTCTTTAATCAGACTCCTATGTTTTGACGTTTAATATGGCCTTGGAGAGTTAACTCTCCACTCGCCTATTCCAAGGCCCTAAAATCCTAAAACTTGTTTGTGTATTTAACTTAAAAAAAAAGGTTCTAGTTGATTTTAATTAGCGCTTGATTTTAAGGGCTGTTCTTTAAGTCAAAGGATGATGGAAGTGAAACTAGTGGTGTGTTTTTCGACGCAAAATAAATTAATAAAACTTAACTATATGCGTATGCACTTTGTCATTGTTTTTCGATGAAAAGTAATCTCTACAGGGTTCAGAAGGAAGCTTCTAATGAAACAAACTTTTCTTTTCTTTTCATTCACACTTCACACTCAAAAGTTAACAAATCTATTTTATTCCAAAAGAGATGCAAATCTATCCTAATGCAAAACTAAATGCTTGATGCAAGATTGAAAACTACTCTAACAAGAAATGAAAGTTGTTTTGTTTATCAAATTTTCTTTTGCCACTTACAATATTTAGATGGAATCTAAGATGCTACAATTCGTCTAAATACTAAAATCAGAACTCAAGATAACAAAAAACACTTTCATTCAACAAAAGGAAACTAAATGAAAAGCAAATTCAAGAAAGCAAAACTAAAACTTTTCAAAAAGTTCACTTGAAAGTAGCAACAAAAAAGGTCTTTTTGAAAATGCTTTCAACAAAAACCGACACTTCACAATTGAAACCAGCAAAACACTTTTTGTAAGTTGACACCCAACCAAGAATGAAAACTCAACAAAAAACAAATGTGTTCAAAAAGGCTTCCGACAATGGAAGGCGGCAAGGAAAGCTTTGGTAGCAATGACCAAAAAGAGATCAAAAAGACATTTCCAAGAAAGTATCAAAATGACAACTTTGATGAAACAAAGAAGTAACTGGTCATAAAAATCGATTTTGTTAAGCAAACAAAAAGTCACCAAGAAGCAAAGTTGAACACAAAGATTGATAACAATCTTTCTGCTCTGATCACTCAGAGCAGCCAAGATTCCAATAAAGAAATCTTGCGTGTTTTTAGCAAAAAGATGATGACACTTGCACACACAAAACAAGAACAAAACTCCTTATAATTAGAGAGAAATCGGAGTAAGGACGCTCGCTGTAAAATAGAGAACTGATACTAACAAAGATGACTGTCTTAAACTGACTGAAAACACCAGACAAACTCCAGAGACAAAAAGATTTAAAAATCCTGAAAGTTGACAGGTATACGTGACTGTACTTAGCGTAGACTGCGTGTATACGTGAATGTTTCTGAGGGAACCTGCGTATACGCAGGTTTACTTGAGACAACAAGCGTTTATATGCTTCTGTAACTAAACAAAACAACGTATATCTAATATTTTAGAAAAAATAAAAAACAGACTCAAGAAACTGGTAAAACTCAGAAGTCAAAAACAGACCAGACAATAACAATAAACCAGCAAGCAATTGAGCCCTGATAGGCTTGACAAACACCCAAACTAGGAACAACAAGAGTGTTGTCCCCAGCGGAGTCGCCAATTTTGTTGAGGGATTTTATCCCCTAGGGCTTTTGGGTGGAACCCTAGCAGATTGAAAGTCATCTGAACAAAGAAACATGCACATACATAGCCATTATGCTAGAAAAGGCTATTTCTAAAGTAAGAAGGACGTACCTCAGGTCCTACGTTCGGGTAGTTCCTCAAGGGTCCAAACCCTTCTTCACGTCCCTTTCGCTCCTTTGCCCTGCAAAACCAACAATTCCAAAGAATGCAGCAGTATATGGACACAGATTTATACAAAAATCATCTTTATGTTATACAAGAAACGAGTTAGTTATAAACTTTTAGACATCCATTCATACATGAAATTCAAACATGAACATCATTAACATAAATAAGAAGACGTGTTCCTTTATTAGACAAATAGAAAGTACAACAAAGAGTAATATCACCTGAGCAACCTCTACAGGCTCAAAGCTCAGCCTCCTTCTGGATCCGTCCCGCCTCAAGCCTCTACCATATCTCCTTCCAATACTCACTCCAAGATGTCATAACTAAGGGATGAACATCAAATCACAAGGAAACAAGGGTTTCCTTGTACAAATGGGGGAAGTGTTAGAAGGCACAAGGGTCTTCAGACCTGATCAGGGGAAAATCTCAGTATAATAACCTTTCTCTCTCTTCTCTCCTCCCTTAGGCCTTCCCTTTGGTGTCTTTTTATACCAATTCCAAAGTAGTTTTTTAGTTAGGGAATTGTTGGGAAAAGTTGAGGCCACGGGCACTAACAGGTGATTAGCAGGTAAAACCCGCGATCTCCGCCCGAAAATAAGGAGTTTTTATATTTTTTAAGTGTTTTAATACATATACGCGGGTTGGGTATGTATGAACCCGCGTATACACGCGTTTAACTCAGGGCAATGTCGCGTACAGGGAATAAAACACTGTTTTTTAGATTTTGGACCAGGTCTGGAAGGAGGGGTTGCCCTAGGCCATGAGTGCAACATCACAAACCATAATAGTGAGATTTGGAGCTATAACACTACTAGTTGAAAACCTAATTGAGGCAGCTAGTAGGCTTAGAAGAAAAAAAATAAAAGAAGAAAAAAAGAGAGAAAAACATAAAAGAATCCATGCTCCATGCATGCATGTACTCTCCAACATGTGCAAGCAACAAGAACAAGTTGGTACCAAAAGGAAAATTGGTCAAGCCTGGTCAAAAGAAATCAAATTTTGACTTTCTCCTACTTTGCTCAAATGCTCCAACAAGGTCCAGGCCATGCCAATCCGTCACGCTCATCTATTTTCACCATCCACCGATCATTCTCAAGCTTCTACCACTCATTTTCCTTGATGTCCTAAAAAACTACAGGGTGCTCTGTTTTAGTACATGATAGAAAAATACATAGAGCAGAAATTTGTTTTTACCATAACTTGAAAACCATGCATACATTTGCCAAGCTGTTTCAGGGGGAGATACGTATGGATGATGGTAATATGCTCAAGCAATTTCAACAAATTCTAGTGCACAGTTTCCAAGAAATTTGCCTCCATCACCTTCAACCATTTTTGCATTTTCTCAATATTAGCACATCCATTTAAAAAGTTATTTCATGGGGAGATGCATATGGATGATGGTAACATGTCCAAGCAATTTTAGCAAATTCCAGTGCATGGTTTCCAAGAAATTGGCCTTCATCACCTTCAGCCATTTTTAGTTTTTTCTCGAGATCTGTATAATCCATTGACCAAAATTTTTCTATGGGGAGGTGCATAATGATGATGGCAACATGCTAAAAAAGTTTAAGCTCAATCTAGTCTACCGTTTGGGAGATATGGACAAAATGAGTCGCTATCCTGTAAATCTACAAGATACAGAACAACACCTACAGGATTGGCAGTGAGCAATTTTAAAGGAGATCTAGAGGTCAAAGAAACTCCTCCAGAGCTTAGCAGCAGCATTAGGATAATCATCATTACCATTCAACACATGCACATCAACATCAACTCAACAGTAGGATGCATGTCTCTCCAACAACCATCAGGTAGGTACAGGTATGCAATATTCTTGACCTCTTCTCTTGAGCATATGATAGTGAGAAATTTGTTGTCAATGCATGAGAGATGAGGTTTTATAAGCTAAGGATCGGTCAGCAGTCTCAGCCGCCTTCAACTAGTTGATTGCACCTCACTCCTTCACTCATGCAACATTGAAAAGTCAAATTATGAAGGGTGATGATTTCATGGAATGAGGACAGCAATTAAAAGAAGAAATTTTTGCAAAGGCCAAGGTCACCACAACACTCCAAGCCCTCCATCCATTTCATATTCACTATCTATTCATCATTCATCCATCCCATTTCATTCTTGAAAAAAAAAAACAAAGAGAGTATCCTCTCCATTTTCATGAAATTTCCATTTACAGGTCCGTAAGAAGGACGTTCAAAGAGCAAAGGAGGATCACAAAGAGACCCCTGTCACTCACATTTTCATTTTACCACTCTTTACTATTCATTTCTCCACCATTTATGTCATTTTTTCCACTCCTTTACTTCAGCTTACAAAGGGACTGTGTTTTCTACAGGATGATCCTGTAGGAATTACAGTTACCCAGAAATCCTACAGGAGGCAGTCCCAAGGCAAAGAAAATATTCAAGAACTCATCTTGAATAAGGGCAAGAAAGCAAGCTAAATGGTCTCAAGAAACAATGATTTTTCTTTGAATAAATATGTTTTTGGGCTTGACCTTGCAGAACTTATAGCCAAGATTCTTAATTCACAAGAGAGAGGCCACCAGGGCCATGGATGAGGCACAATGAGGTCACTAAATTGCTCAGAGGATGAGCAACACTTTCAACAGGGGGCATGACAGGTCTTTAGATTATACATGAATTAAGGCCCATGCCTCTAATTTAAAACATAAATTAAGGCCTATGACCATCCTTCACCACATTAAACCTCTCTTTTTTCATTAGATAATTTATTTTTAAATTTAATATGTTCATTAGGAAGGTTTATGAATAATTGAATATTTGTGCCTAATATTATTTATTTTTGTGGAATATTATGAGAATATTGGGCACATTATGAAGAGTTGGAGGAGGAGATAATTTAAGGACTTGTTCCCTAGTACTGGAGGATCAATAATAAATAATAAAGTCAACAAGATATTATGGAATTATGGAACAAATTGTGGAACTCCAATGATTGAGAAAATCTAGGAATGTGTCCCACTAATCAAGGGAGCAGATCCACTAATCAAGGGATTTCGGCGGGGAAAACTTTCTCCATTCATAGGGAATGATTCTTAATAATTTTGTATAAGTATCAAGTTGAATTTACCTCTAAGGAATGATTGAGAACTTTTAGGAATGTGTTCCCTGTCATTTAATGAAAATTCCTAGTATTGGGGACTAGATCCACTAATTAAGGGAATTTGGTGGGGAAAACTTCCTCCATTCATGGGGAATGATTCCTAATCATTTTTTATAAGTACCAAGTCGAATTTTCCTTAGAGATGGATTTTCATTAGTGTTATTGTGGAGAGAGCTTGTCTTTTTGCAGCTCAATTGTATTTTCTTGCAGGGATGTAATCCTATTGATGAAAATAATGAAGATTGGTGTCATGTTCAACTTCTAAATCTTGTTTTTCTCCATAGGTCTCTGAGTTTCCTTAGGTTTGGCCATCCCAGGAACCTCAGAGCGCTTTTGTATTATTTTCTTTCCTTCTTTTCATTGCTTATTCACATGCATCTCTAGTTTTTATTTCTTTCTATTTTTGCATTTAGTATTAATGATTTCTTGTTGTACGATTGAGTTAAATGGTTGAAGTAAGTTATTTTGCAGGACCACATGAATTATTCCATCCTTGGAAAAGCTTTGGAAGTTCATAGTAATCATTGATCTGCTCGGATTAAGCTTCTTATTCCCAAATCTAGATTGATGGACCTCCTTTATTGCAAAGAACAATAAATTTCTGCTTTTTTTAGAGCATGCTAATGAGATTCAGTCGACTTGATTCCATTTGCATTAGATCAAAAAAACATTATAGTTCATAAAAAAATTACTCCATTGTATTTGCACTTAATTTGGTTAGGCATTTCTTAGATTTACTAGCTCACTAGTTCTCAAATTTCTAGATTTTCGACTAGCAATGTTTTTTATTTTTCTTGAACTGATTAACATAGGTCTTTTTGAGTGATTCAACTTGTAATAGGGACCTAAGACATCCTAGTTAATAGCAAATTTTTCCCATCCAATTCGGATTTGATTTTCTTGGTCATTAAACCCTCACCAATTTCATCATTTCACAAGCTTTTTGAGAGAATCCATCCATCTCCTGACTTTGGTTTTGAGTTCTGACTGATGCTAGGAATTTTCCCAATCCATTCCACCCATTACACACCTTTCTTAGGTCTCCCATCACCTCCAACACCTCACATTTTTCTCTCGGCTGTATCTTGTAGGTTTCCTGTAATTCGTACAGGATCATCCTGTAGGTTTCTAGTACATCCTGTAGGTTTTCTTGAAACGACTTGTTTTGAGGCCGAATTGACGGAAAACCTCTACGAAGTCACCAAAAGCCTCCCAAGGGTATCCCACACCATCCAACCATCTACTAACCCTTCCATCCAACCTCCAACATCCTTAATTCACCTTCCACATCACCAAAAGACATTAGTTTGCATACTTGAGATTGCATGAAAAAAGAAGAAGACAAAAACAGATTTATTTCAGTCCCTTTACTTGCACATTTGTGATGTTTTATGCTTCTTACTTCCATGCTTACATAGTAGCATTTGGTTCATGATAATTTAGCATTATTGCAAAGGATAGTTTCTTGGCAGTTAGTTAGAAAATGGTGTGTTTTATCATTTGATTTCAATTTCTTTCCTTGTACTTGTTTTCTTGCAATAGTTTAAGGTTGCATTTCGAACATTTCCTTTTCTGCAATTAGTTTAGGATTTGACTTCAGTACATGTAATCAATTACATTATTGGCTTGATGGGGCCTGACCCATGTTCGGAAGAGCTTTTAACCAAACAAATCCCACACTATTGGCCCTTTTGGCAACAGTCTGCGGAGCGCAGACTGAAGTCTCACTCGAGGTAGTATGGGAGGGTGCTGGAACTAGGTTTCTGCACCCTAGGGATGTCTTGATGAGGACTAGAAGGGTCATGAACTGATCTGCGTACTTGCGCTCCTCAGCACAACAATTTGGCCTTCATGAAGCTCAGCGATGTGGTGCTTCTTGGATTCTTATTATTAATGAATTTATTATAGATCTAATCAAATTATTAAGGTCTTAATCAAGCATTCAACAGTAATAAATAGTGTGCACAACCATAGATATGCATCAACTTAGAACATAAGAGAAACAGATAGATCTACGAGTGAGTCCACAATATTTCAAAAGCACTTATCTTTATATTAATGTTCAGTTCAATACAATCCACTTCCACCCTGCGCACTCAGCTACAAGGGTCTGCACACACAACTTCAGACTCTACCAAGCCTCTACACACACAACTACAGAGCCTACTCTAACTACTACCACCCATGACCCAGACTTACAGACTCAGAGCGAAAGCCACATTCATAAACCTATAACATTCAAGATTCAAAACCAAAAAATGACTTCTAACCTTAGAGCCTTGCCCTATTTATACATTCCCATGGTCTGCGAACCATGGGCAGGCTGACTCACTTTCTATTTTCTTATATTATTTTTGGGTGGACAACCCTTTGACTTGACTCATTACAATTCGTGCTTCACGCACTTTGCAGAACCTTTACCATAATTTTACCAAAAATTGTGGACTTTAAGCCCCAAAACTGTTACGCGAGGGATCTGCTACCCAACAGGCCCCCAACACAATCATCATGACTTGTCCTGAGTCACTTGGCTGGTGCGAAAATCTTCACATGGAGGTCATCCAACAACTTCTGTGCTTCACTGACTCTTGCAACAAATTCTTCCACTATCTGTTGTACCCGTTGGACGCGAGCCACTGATGCATCAGTATTAGTTTCAGTTGCTTGTCCGAGTTCATATACTACCTGCATGTGTGCTAACTTTCCCTCGATGTTAGTGGAGACTGCGAATGCCTCATAAACCCAAGGTTGGATGCGTTCTTTAAGAACTTCTTCCTTTTGTTGAGAAGCGTCGACTTGTGCCTTGAGAACCTGGGCCTCCATCATCTTGGCCAATCATTGCGTGATGACAATTGTTTGCGCAGTCCCCTGGACTTTGTCATAAGCCTGCTTCAACTCCGGCACTTCTGTCTCTACATGCTGCAACGTTGGGTCTTCCTGAAGGGATGTGAGCGTAAGGAGGGACTGATCCAACAATCTTGAGCAATCTTGGACAACACGCTTTATCACTTCCAATCCTACATGAATTTCGCAGCAATGCTGCCTTTGAACTTCCAGGGGTGTAGTAGGATGCACCTTCATCCTTAGCTCTGCAATCTGCAAGTTCAACTCCCACTGAGCTTTCGCAGCCTATGCTTGAGCTTTTCCAGAATCCTGCCACCATGTGATGAATCTTATTAGTCGCATGGAGTTCCATTGGCACAACCAATTCTGGTATACTACTACAGACCTCCTCCACAACTTGTTCCAATCCTTGGTTGCGTGCAATCAAGTCATCGCACTGTAGACTGATTTATTCCATATTTCCTTTTTTCTCCATTAATATTTGGAAGGCGCGACCTTCCCTAGCACAGAGCTCAGCGGTTACCCATTCCTGCAGTTGGTATAGGGTTTCTCTAGGAAGGGTGGCCAAATTCAGCTCCCAACCTCTCATGTGACCTTCAACTTCTGCTACGACGGTGCCTACTGGTAATACTAAAGTGTTCATTATGGAGGCGTGCACCATCTGCTCCGCTATGGTTATACCTTTTACGAGGGTTGGAATCATCCCTCTTGGGGGTCACACCTGTAACGCCTGCAACTGTGCCCTAAGCTCCCCCAACATAGTTGTCTGCTCTGACATCAGCTCCTTCAGAGCACCTTTAGTGACATCACGCGCTGGTTCGTTGTTGTCAAGGAAGTCTTTCTCTAAGATCTTTACTGTCTTTGTCTTTTTGCGTGTATGTGGCGGCTCCTGGATGCGTGGCCTCTTGACTTTGGTCGATTTTGTAGTAAGGTTCGTGAATTCCAGTGTCTCTGCTTCCCCTTGTATGTCTTGCTCTGTGGACATTTCCTGATCATTCCTGATTTCTTCAGTGATTGCGGTGGTGGTTGCTACTGTTTCTTTGGTCACCTCCTGTTGTAAGGTTGCTTTCTGTTCCTGGTGCGCCCTTTCTGCCATCCTAGTGATTCGCAGTTTGAGTTCCTTCTTCTGCTGCTGTACTGCCATCCTTTCTAATTCGGCCAAGTCCAAGGCGCGCCACTTCAGGGGCCATGCTGCCATTACCTCGTAAATTGCATCATCCATTGTAATGAACAAAAGCTTTACCCATGTTTGATTTGGATCCTTCCGTGCCTGGATATATAGATTATGCATGTTCGCTTTGAACTCAGTCGCGCTTTGCAAACTGTTGTATACTATCAGGGATAATTGTGGTATGCGAGCAATCCATGTCCAGATACTCGCCTCCATGAATATCCAAAACATCTTGATCTCATGAATCCTCGTGGCATCTTTTGTAGCCTAGAGCGAGTTATACCACACGACTTCAGGGAGGTTCTTCTCAATGTGGGGAAATCGGCTGCCCTTCGGTAGTTCTCTTGTAACCAGTAGGATTGTTAGGAAAAACCATGCATAATGGAAAGTATTACCTTTCTCCTAGGCTTCTTGACAATTCGTAAAAAATTCATCACAGAGAAACTGCGCCCAGTTGAACTAAACCCCTTCTGTGCATTGCTCCGTGAGCGCAATGACAAAGGCGCACCTCGTCTGTGCGGCATTTCCTCATGACTTTACCAGCCAGTAACTGGGTGGCGATGCACACCCCTTAGTCTTTGATGCTTACTATTACATACCCTCGCTTCCACTTTTCCAGCTTATATTTAACCTTCATGGCTTTTGCGAGGTCAATACTCATTCTGGCTATATTTGCAGGATCGTTTCCTTTAGTAGGAACTAGGGAAATTCGGTGTATTAAATTGGCCATGATGGGAATCGGTTCCTCCAACCAAAGATACCCATCTTGTACTAGACATAGTAACTGTCGGATAACAAAGATTGTGATGGCCGCGCGGTGATAGTGGGGTATCAACCTTAGATTGAGTAATCCTGCCTTCTCCACACCTCGTAACTACTTCTGCTGCAGTAATTTTTCCACGGCCAATTGGGGAAACTTCTCATTGTCCGCGGGATCCAAATCTTTGAACTTAATATTCATTATCTAACCCAACGACAGACTGTCAAACCTTATTTCATCCAGAAGAAGTGGGGTCTGGAGCAAACTCTTCATGGTCTCCAAGTCCTTCGGTATCTTGGCCGTCCCTTTCCACGGAGAGATATATGGTGGTAGCGTTATTGCCAAAGGGACTTGGGAAAAATTTTCCTCTTCCTCATCCTGTGCTTCAATCTGGGCGATCAAGGCTTGTAAATCTTCCTCTTCCTCCTTGAGTTCATTACTGATTGCCTTGCCCTTTTCTGCCATTGACAATTTGCTGAATCGTGGTGATGCCCAGACTGGCCCCATAGTCGGTTTGTATTTCTGGGGTCGCTGTGTGTGTGGGTGTTATAGACATTTTTGGGCACTGCAACCCAAATCATAAATGTCCATAAACTGAGGGCTCCTATGTCCCTAAAAGTGTTGCTTCACTACCTAAAGGAACAAGGTCAGCTGATTACATCATCTCCCAGAAGTTCTCCACTAAAAACTGCTCAGAAATTGTCAAAACTGGACCATACTGAATACCCAGTGTAGAGGGTGCGATGCATATCACCTTCCCAGTGTAAAGGGTGTGATGCATACTGAATGGCCCCTCTGTAGGGTGTGATGGTCGAGAATGGACAAATGGGAGGGACAATTTGCGAGATGGAAGATCATGGAATCTTCCAGAAGCTTCCCCTCTGACACTTGCCTCTCTGTTTTCGACTAGGGATGAGTAAGAGATAATCAGTATCCAAGTGGAATCAAGAACTACCAGAGAGAAGACACTAATCAAAAACCTAGAAGATGACTCACCCCCCTACAATCATTTATATATGGATCCCTCATCACAAAGATCCAGAGGCTAGAATCTTGTATATTGTAGAGAAGTGCTGTTGGTTTTCTGGTGAAACTTCATAGTGTTGGGTGATCTAAGATTTACTTGAGGTGAAGAAGGGCTTTCTTGCTGGAGGATGATGCTCGGTCAGAACTATTGGTTGTAATCCTCTTGCTTTTCTTAATATTAATAAAGCTATTCAAGTTTTCCTCCATATTCTTGTATGTTTGATTATGTATGCATTTGTATGGTTAACACATATCTGGTCTTGTGTTATTTATGAATATAGATCTCTGTTCTTCGATAGTAGTATGTTGCTTTGATTCCACTGGTGCTCTTTGAAGCTGGGCAGATGAAGAAGAAGTGGCAAAGATCTATCAGGAAGGAGAAGAATCAAGTAAGGAAACAAGCGCAAGACTAAGGTTGGTGTTCTTTGTTCCATTCTTATCTATTTTCATAAAGGAAAGCGAAAGTAGACTTTACTTGTTTGTTTCTAAGATAGCTACCAGTCTTAGTGGGAATAACAGCTCCGAGTGGACACTATTCACCGTAACAAAATGGCGACTCCACTGGGGAGCGAATAGATTGTTTGTTAGCCTATCTTTGTTTATTTTATAAACTTATAGACGAAGCCTGAAGTTGAGCCAGCTAGCCTTCGAACTGCATTTGTTATACAAATGCAAAGTAGATCAATGCTGCTTCAGTCTATCTCTGGGTTCTGTTTATGAATTAAACAATCGATATGCAAATGTTCTAATTTCCCTAAGTGGTGGCTCTATTAACCTCCTTAGATCAACCCGTATGATTTACATTTACTGAACATCACTTACTCGGCCTAAATTCTTGAACTGAATTGCAAATTGTGAGAAAAAATTGGTTAAAAGTCTCGCACTAGTACCATCGCACCCTGCCTTCAAGGTAGTTTGTATGCATCGCACTTCCCATGTGCAGTAGGTGCGCTACATACTGAATTCCCTGTGTGACAGGTGCGATGGTTAGGGAAGGTTAACTTTACCTTCAGACTTTGATTTTTCTTTCACTATTTTCAGTTCTATTCAGGAGCTTTGCTATCTGTGGTCAGTATATCTCTGTGAAAACCCCTTTCTCTTCCATTATTCCGCCTCTGTTGTGCAAAGAACTGTAAGTGTTTTTATGTATTGTGTGCCATTTTCAGTTCTCTTTTGCAAAGAAGTAGCATAGTCGAACTGTCTTTTCTTAATCTGAAAGTGTCATAAGTGTCGTTTTCAGTTATAGAAGAGAATCCCATTGTTCTTGATAGTCGATTATACTATTACTCTTGTATATGATTTGAATTAGTAGTTTTAAAGTGTCGAAAAGCAATTTTCATTTTGAAATCGCAAAGTGTCTCCCTTACCTTCACTTCATTTTGAAAAGAAATTTGTTGAATATTGTCGCTTTGAAAATAATTCAAATTTTCACTTAGCTTTCTTATCAACATTCATACATTAAGAAGGCTGAAAACAAATACATGCATGTACATTTGCATTTAGACTGCTTGGTTTGATTTAGGACAGTGCATTTAGTGTGTGCTCTGTGCTCTTTGTTGAAAGACTCTCAACTTTTCTTTCCTTAGTAGCTAGGATTTTCATTGCCAAAAGAAGATTAAACAATTGTTTATCATCTTAGACTTCATTTTAGGAATTGTATACACATCACGCGGTGAACCTGAAAGGCAAATTTTTTAAACAAGATCAACTTAAAATAAATTTAGTGAATCTAAAAACGCTTTGGAACCTAACACACAACATCTAGAGGTCTAGGCTAGAGACGTATTCCAACATCGTAAAACCTGGTAACTGTTGTTTCATTGTTGGTTGGGTGATTCCTCCACTATGAGACGGCAAGTGCCAGTACGGACTTGTGCTCCCACGTAGCGTCGAGTATATATTGGGAGACCACAATAGGCTGCATCCTTTATCCTTAGGAAGCCGTGTCTACTGCCCTCTCGATCGCAATGCACCGAACACAACATTCTGGAAGATTGAATGTCGTACCGTAAAAAGTATTCTGCAGTTTTGCGATTGGTTTGGTAATCCCCACTACCTAGATTTCCAGAGAAGTCTATTTTGCTCCTTTTCAGACTCCTTAAAAGAAAAGGTCCATCTGAGCACTTGTCACTTCAGGCTCATTAAAAATCGAAGGCGACTAGATTCATCTTTTGTTTTTTCTCGACTCTTGAAAATTGAAAAAACAAGTTGTGTCAAAGCGTCTAAAATTCATTTAATTCAAAAACATTTTCCCCTTTTATTTTGAGTTGATCAAGTAATCCACAATCGTGGAAGAAAGTTAATCAAAACCCCGTCGTTTGCGAAGACTTACGAGTCAACTGTCGTTGACTCCAGAAGCGAAACCATTCCAGACAAAGCGAACTCGTTTGACCAGATCAAAGTCCCCTAGGTTGTTTGGAGCAAGCACTCCGACATCCTCAGAGACTCCGGTTACTCTGAACATTTCTGGTATCCCTGCCTCTACAAAAGAAATTTCGCAACAACAAAAGGACATTACAACTGATCCTAGTGTGATGACAAACACTTCTATTCCTGAACCAGCTCCATCTACAGCTGATTCGGAAGGTGTTACTCCCCAACCATCTGCTATTGCAGAACTTATATCTTCTTCGGCACCAGAAATATTTTACGGACCTGATGGTATGCCCCTTCCTCTTGGATTGATTGCCATAGAAGAGATTGTGGAAGATCCTCCATCTAACACTCCAACGCAACTTGGAGCTGAGATCGACCTGTATCCTTCTTCATCAGAAGATATTCACCCGCCATTGGAAGTTCCTGAAGAATCGTTAAGGAATCTTTTGGATAGGCTTAATATGTCTGAACAACCGTCGACATCAAGGACTGTGTTACCCGACACAGCAGTAGCAGAAGCTCCTGCTGCTACTCCGACAATGTTCGCGGGCATGCCATCTGTCCCAACCAACTCTCAATCACTGGATGGAGTCCATCCAGGGGCTGTTTCGACAGTATGGATTGTTCCCGTTTGTTCGTCTGGAATTGTATTTGGAATCTCTTACATTGAGTCTCGACAAATTGATCCTTTACAGTGTCAATTTGGGCAAACCGGTCCCCAAAGGCAAATCATTCCTTTGAGTACTAGATTACCGTCATATGGAGGGCCATATACCCTTTCATTGCCTTCTTCAGAAGGTCAACCATGCGAGAGTTCACAACAAAATTTAGGTTATGCTGGAATTACAACTAGTAGTTGGGTGCCAATCCTGCCTCAACAACCAAGAGTTGTATGCTCAATGCAACCAAGTTTACCTATGACAAACATACCCACTACACCAGCTATTGTGGTAGTATCGCAAGTACAAGCGTTGCCAGTTGTATGCCAACCTCAAGTTTCATAGGTTATAATGCAACAACCCCTTGTACCTACGACACAACCTCAATCACTAACTAGTGGAATGACACAGGTTCAAATGGGGATCACCAACCCCCATCTTGGTCAAACAGTCAGTAATGGACAACAGCTGATCCAGATTTAAACAGGAACGCAATAGATTATAGAGATAACCATAAATACAGAGATGCGATAACCATAAATAAAGAGATGCAGCGGAAATAATATTTCATTTCATTAATCAAAAATATCGAAATATGCTTACAACCAGAATTGGAAATAAACCAGCTAGGGCGATGGTAGCTTATCTCTGAGAAGAGATGTGCAACTACATGCCTCTGAACCGTTCCAAAACTGTGTTACAATGAGGCTCGAAGGCCTATTTATTATTGAGAAACAATAGAAAACCCTTCACATTCCAAAACCTACCCCTAGAAGATGAAACGCCAAATTGTGGGCCCCGTTTTGGGTAAATTGGTACATCAATTTACCGAGGTCGTAACTTTGGCATACGATCTCCGTTTGACGCGTATGATAGCTCGTTAGAAAGATCTATCCGAGAACTACCACTTTGGGAAGGGAAAAATGGGTCCATGGACCCATGTTTCCCCTGGATTTCC
>APFE030356783.1:0-23640 GCA_000404065.3 Pinus taeda | reverse complement strand
GTTCATTCCAAATTATGCCGAACTAGCTAAAGGTTATACTCGTCTATTGAAAAAAGAAGTACCCTTCATTTGGGATCAGGTCGCGCAAGCTTCCTTTGATGCTTTAAAACAATCTCTAATAAAAGCATCATTAATGTATGCTCATGATTATCAAAAAGACTTTAACCTGTATCTGGCTGCAACAGATACGACCATAGCAATGGTTTTAGTTCAAGAGGATAATGGAATTGAACATCCTATATATTGTTTCAGCCGAAACTTAAATGATATGGAAATGAAATACTCCTACGTTGAAAAGCTAGCCCTAGCAGCTGTTCAAGCGATATAGAGATTTTGACACTGCGTCCTCTTCAGAAAAACTACCATTTTATCAGATTGCAACCCCATGACTTATATATTGTCGCGACAGTTGCTGGGGGGAAAATATTCAAAATGGATAGCAATTCTATAAGAGTTTGATCTGGAATTCAAAAAATCCAAATCAAAGAAAGCCCTGGTATTCGCGGAGTTCTATGTGATCTCCCATCATCGTCCAACGATGCAACATCCGAAGAAGCAATCGTGGATGAAAATTTTGTTTCTGATATCTTCAAGCAATCCATGGTACGAAGATATAATCATCTATCTCCAGACACAAACATATAGGTCTAATACCTCACCCTCCGAACAATGACGAATTCGATACTAAGCGAAAGACTATGTGATCGTTGGTGATACCCTTTATCGTCGTGGTATCGATACAGTTATGCGGAGGTTCCTCACCCATGAGGAGGCCGAAAAATTCCTGAATGATTGTCATTCAGGCGCATGTGGGGGGCATCAATCTGGTTATGCTACGATGCAAAATTTTTTGCGAGCAGGATACTTCTGTCCAACAATGTTCAAAGATTGCATAACCACAGTTAGAAGTTGCCATGCTTGCTAAATTTTCGATAGCAAAACCAGACGACCACCCGCACCGCTGCAACCAGTAGTTGCTGTTGGGCCATTCACCAAATGGGGTATAGATTTCATGACATGTAACCCCACCTCGGCTGGGGGGCATGGGTATATCATAGTCGCGGTAGAATATTTTACCAAATGGGCTGAGGCGATGCCTACATTAAACAACAGCGGTGAAACGACTACCCTTTTCTTTTTTAACCATGTACTCTCCAGATTCAGCGTTCCACAGGCCATAGTCACAGATCATAGATCGCATTTTTGCAATCACATGATGGTTGAGTTGGCTGCCAAATTAGGACTGGCCCATGACAACTCTACTCTGTACTATCTGCAAGCTAACGGACAAGTTGAGGCAATCAAAAAAGTCCTAAAGCGCATGCTACAAAGAATGATCAGAGTCCATAAACGGAATTGGCACCTGATCCTGTACTCGGCCTTGTGGGCATACCGGACATTGGTAAGAAATGAAACCGGGTTTACACCTTTTCAACTTGTGTATGGTCTGGAAGCAATCTTACCTGTTCAATGTGAAATCTCGTCCCTCAAACTCGCAGTCGACCTTCTCCCCCGAACCTCAGAAGAAGAGGCTTTTTTCTTGGAACTAATCCAATTGGATGAAACCCGTCGCGATGCAGCTTCGGCTAATGAAGCTCATAAGAAACGAGTCAAAGCACAGTTCGACAAAAATGTCAAACCTCGCGTCTTCTCAGAAGGTGACCTGGTCTTACTTTACGACTAGGAATCCGATAAGTTGGGAGCAGGGAAATTCAAATCGTTATGGATGGGTCCCTATATTGTTAAGCGTGTATAGCAAAAGGAGCCTACAAGTTAATGGACTATGACGGGATTCTACTGGCGTAACCTCGCAACGGGTTGTACGTCAAGCATTATTATGCTTAATTCCGCGTAGTAATCCTTATGCTTTTGTTACATTTTTGTTTTCGCCAAGAGCAATTATTTTGGTTAGGTAATCCACTTTTTTTGCATTCGTTGCAAATGTCGAACCTATTGGAATCATTCGTTGGATATGCCGATGGAGCGAGTCATAGTTTGCGGAACCTGTCTTCTGCGGCATGGGCCATTTTCGATCCCAGCGGCGAGTTAGTAAGTTTCAGAGGGGTATGTATTGGTCAGTCGACGAACAATATCACTGAATACAGTGCGTTGATAGAACTCCTCTCTGATGCCATCACACATGGCATATGCCGACTTGTCATCAGGCTAGACTCACAACTCGTCATTCTACAACTCACCAGCATCTATTCCATACGAAATCCAGCCATCTATCGCATGTTCCTAAGAGTCAGGATTTTGGAAAGACAGTTTGATTTTGTTCAATATCAACATATTTCCAGAAGTTTAAACACATTGATAGACTCATTGGCAAATTATGTGTTAGATAGACATTTGCGACATTTATAAAAAGAAGCATCACATCAATATATGTAGCAGGATCCTAGAACTTAACCAAAATAAAGCTTCGAAAATAAAAAATATATACATAATTGCTTATAGTTTATACATAATGTTCTGTAACCAAGACAAAATCAGTCAAATGACCCAAAACTCGAAATTCTAGGGGGCACCCTAGTCTAATGATTCTGGTGATAACAAGTCACCGCCCGTGCAATCATGCGTAAAAGCCTAGTCCATCGACTTGGCACGCCAGTAGTATGTCGCTGCAACCACATAGGTAGCGTGTCGGTCCTCACATCCAGGATACCAAGGGTGAGACTCTTGACCTGATCCTATAGTGCTGAAAGAGTCTCGACCACATCAAGGTCGCGAAGGATGGCCCTCCCCATAGCCTCTCTTGTTGGAGTGGCCGCTGGGTCTCTGCGGCGTACTGCCAGTCGAACTAGTCCAATATCTGCATGAGCACATGGGTTTTGATTAGTCTTGGTCAAGAAAGCATAATAACATTATAAGAACAATAAACAGAGATATGGTCAGAAGATTTACCCTTAGCACCCCACTGCTCGCCGGCTCGCAGCACCAAATCCGGGTCACCCCGGAAATCCATACCAGCATATGGAAACTTGGCGTAAACCATTTCCTGACGATCAAAACATTCGAAGAAAGTATCAGAAAAGGAAATATGAGGTTGGCCAGCATGTCGAGACATGAGGTCAACCCATCTGTGCATCCGTGGTTCAGTTGGTGGAGGTAGGCCAAGTGAGATGTACTGTGGCTACATCAGTGGGATCCTCTCCAAAGCGAAAGCGGTCAAAATAGAACCATAGCCGAAATTCTTGGATCTTCCGCTTTTCACCTTGGTCATTTGTTCTTTCATCACAGAGAGTACTGCATCACACTAGTTGAACACCTTCGGTTCAAGGCATTCCAAAGCATACTACATGTAGGACCTGTTAGCTATGTGAAGAGCAGAACTACTAGCTAGTCTAGCAAAAGGGAACAGAATGGTCCTCAAGGGCCGGTCAGTGACATCTCGGATATTGATCTTGCCGTTTGTACTCAGTTGAGATCCCTCTCTGCAGTGCCGGCGAATATACTCCCTCACGGACTCACCCCCGCGGGCGGAGCCCGATAATGAGAGAGCGGAACCATGCCTCGATAAACCGGTCAAAAAATAGATGTCCACAACAGTCAAGGGGATCGATTTGCCCCTAATCTGGAACACCTGGTTGATAGGATCCCAGGAATTGAGGAAATATTGCAACAAGTTGATTTGTTGCCTCATGATAGAGATACGAAAAAACTTCAACAAGCCATAGTTCCGCAATGCAGCTGCAGTGCCCGGATCATGTAAAGCAACCATTTCCTCTTCTTCATGCTCACGTTCTTGCCATGTAACAACCATTTTTCTCTGATGAATCTCTGAAAAATAAACAAGAGAAGAGTCAGGATCTTGATTGGCAAAAAATAGGTAAAAATCTATGAGAAAGCTGTGCAAAAAGTTTCCTCCTTGTGCCTATCGCACCCCAACAAGTGTACTGGGAGCGATGCATACTGACTAGTTAGTGAGAAGGCCAGTATGCATCGCACCTTTCGATTAAGGAAGGGTGCGATGGAGCGAAGGCGAGTTTTTCAAACCCCAGAGGCTCAGCAAAGCAAGGAAACAGGCTCATAATTCAAAAATAAAAGAATGCAATTGAAGAGCACAAGTTTAGCTCCTACCTGGTCTGACAACGTCAAGAATCGTCCACAGAATCTCCCGGAATTAGCTAGTGAAAATCAGGGGGGAAAAGCACCTCCAGAGCTCCAACAAACCAAGTTCAAATGAAATGGTAAAATGAGAGGTAAAAGTCACTTTTAAATTACCATTCACGTAATTCAAGTAAGATATTAGTGTTCTTAACTCATTTATCAAGCATATATTTTCATTTCTAATCGGTTTGATGAAGAAGTTGAACAGGTAGTACAATCTTTGAAAGAACAAAATGCTAATGGTGAATCAAAGAATCAATGACTATTATCACAAGTAGTTTTAACGCAGAATTCAAGCTTGTTAAAAAATAAACATAAGCAATGAGAAAATGTTTCCCCCAGAGTTTAAGTTCATTAAAAAATGAACCAATTTTCCGGTAAATAACCATTGTGAATGCCTTATCATCAGCTTTTGAGCCTTGGTCATGTTCTCAACATCACCTCCACTCTGTTTTTTAGCCGATCATTCACCTCCATTTGGTTGTTTACCCTTTCGAGGAACATCTACGAAGAGTGATTCTATTAGCCATCCTTGTGACACTACCGTGATTGGAAAATTCCAAACCTTACCTGGAATCCGCTACTACCCGAAATCATCACTCGTTCCTCGAAAAGGAGTCTCCTTTAAGCTCTTTTCAATTGACTTGTAAAATATGAAAAGATTGCTGAGCGATTAGCCTCTACGGCTCGTTAAAGTCATTGGAAGTGCTATCCCTCATCTAGAATTTAATCTTTTTGGACTTGAGGGATTATTACACAAAAATATTGAGCACTTGCCTTGTTCATATCGTTAAAACTATCGAAAATTCATCCCTTTCGTATTATTTTACGCTTTTTCAGACTTAAGGGATTATATGATGAAAAAGAATCCTTGGAGTTTCCTTTCCGTCCCTTTCAGACTCTCTAAAATTGAAAAGGACCGAGTTATCTTTGTTGTTAAACTCGTTAAAACTGAATAGCGACAAACTCGTCCAAATGGACGAGAACGAGTTTCACTGTCGCTAGGCTCGCTAAAATATAGCAATAGGTTTGCCCGAAGGGAGGACTATATAACAAGCATATGTTATCCTCCTCAAGCTTGAAAAAAATAAAGAGGTATTGGTCAGTAATGACTGGGGAAAATTGGGAAGAAAACTTGAAAAAACTTTATTGGTAGCAAGTCGCTCTTGAACATGAGACTTTCTCTCCGCATTCGAGCCGGGTTGGGTTGTTCCGTTCACTGGTCACATCCCCATTGGTCCATCACACCATCCATATTTGGGGTTAACGCTACCAATCCATCATCAGTGTCACCGATATGTTCAAGAGAAGTCATTCAGAGAATTCACCAGTGTCTCACCCGCTGCAATACATTCATACTCCATTCTTTCATGACCGCCACCCTGAACCCTGTATCATCAGATCATTTTCACCTCCAAAATCATTTGCTTCGTTCCATGTCATAGATGTGGGATTCATTAAGGCCCTCCTACGATGGGTCACTTCTTGTCGACATCAGCTCATTATCAAAGAAGTCGACCTAGGAACAACCCTTTTAGTACTTTGAAGCTTGCATGCCTCAATGGCAAGTTTCTCACTTTCGGCGACATGTTTACGTTAATGGCCTTCGACCGAGAGATTTTGCGTGGTGTTCAACGCCAAGTCCTTTTTCACACACGCGAATTGTACTATAGTACCTTGAGGGTCATTGTCATTATTGGTGATTCCTCTCATGCCTGTTAACAACTTACATCATTGGCTGGTAATCAGGCGATGTCTTTCCATGTTCGACTCCAGAACATTTTTCACATGGATCGACTTGTACTCTGAGTGAAGATTGAATAAGTTTTGAAGACCCAAGATCTAGTTTCATCCATCCGGGCTGCGATATATTCAGGAATATAAAGACATCAAATGTACATCATTGCTGAACAGATGATCATCCAAATCAAAGGATGACGAGTCCAAATCATCAGTCTACCGCATAGACAATTGTCTGTCCTATGCACATGAAAATGAATTTATAAAGCTGAGCATGGGAATGCCCACCTAAGCTAGATCATGAAAAAATGTTGTCAAAATAATGTATTGTATTGTATCTTATTACAGGTCACCTCCCATCTCGAAAAAACTTCGGATCCTCATGGTAAAGCATTTCACCCGACATCAAAAGATTAACGACCTCATGCTTTAGGGGGCAACTGTTATAGACATTTTTGGGCACTGAAACCCCAATCATAATGTCCATAAACTGAGGGCTCCTAAGTCCCTAAAAGTTTTTCTTCACTACCTAAAGGAACAAGGTCAGTTGATTACATCATCTCCTAGAAGTTCTCCACTAAAAACTCCTCAGAAATGGTCAAAACTGGACTATACTGAATACCCAATGCAGAGGGTGCGATGCATATCACCTTCCCAGTGTAAAGGGTGCGATGCATACTGAATGGCCCCTCTGTAGGGTGCGATGGTTGGGAATGGACAAATGGCATAGAAAATTTGCGAGGTGGAAGATCATGGAATCTTCCAGAAGCTTCCCGTCTGACACTTGCCTCTCTATTTTTGACCAGGGATGAGTAAGAGATCATCAGTCTCCAAGTGGAATCAAGAACTACCAGAGAGAAGACACTAATCAAAAACCTAGAATATGACTCACTCCCCTACAATCATTTATATATGGATCCCTCATCACAGAGATCCAGAGGCTGGAATCTTGTATCTTGTAGAGAAGTGCGGTTGGTTTTCTGGTGAAACTTCATAGTGTTGGGTGATCTAAGCTTTACTTGAGGTGAAGAAGGGCTTTATTGTTGGAGGATGATTTTGGGTCAGAACTATTGGCTGTAATCCTCTTGCTCTTCTTGATATTAATAAAGCTATTCAAGTTTTCCTCCATATTCTTGTATGTTTGATTAAATATGCATTTGTATGGTTAACACATATATGGTCCTGTGTTATTTATGAATATAGATATCTGTTCTTCAATAGTAGTATGTTGCTTTGATTCCAAAGGTGCTCTTTGAAGCTGGGCAGACGAAGAAGAAGCGGCAAAGGTCTATCAGGAAGGAGAGGAATCAAGTAAGAAACCAAGCGCAAGACTAAGGTTGGTGTCCTTTGTTCCATTCTTGTCTATTTTCATAAAGGAAAGCGAAAGTAGACTTTACTTGTTTGTTTCTAAGATAGCTACCAGTCTTAGTGGGAATAACAGCTCCGAGTGGACATTATTCTCGGTAACAGTGGGGACTTTGGAACTTCTGGGGAAGCAGCCACCTCTCCTGGCTCCTTCTGGGTCAGATAGGGCTTTTCTGCGAGCCTTACCCTGGTTGTAGACATGGTTTCTATCATGGATTCGCTCGGGTATGTACTCATGGGTGGCTAGGTAGCAGGGTGCTTGCTGCTCTGCACTGGCTCAAGTCTCAAATATCCAAGGGTTGTTGTGGAGCTACCCCAACGATTTCTATAGGAACGCGTGACTTTGAATTCAACCCTTCCCTCCACTTCTGATTCATTAATATCTTCTTGGTGGCAGATCTTTTTCGTATCTAGCTCGGAAATCCTGTCTTAATGGCCCACTACCCACTCCTCTCTGTCATAACTCGGATTTCTTGTCATGAACAGTGATGTCAACGGTCACCTCCCCACCTTCCCACGTGGCAGCTCAACCCCTTCTACGCGACTGCGATCTTGCTGACCGACTGGCCCTGCACGGAACCTTCTTTCCACACAATTCTCCTACAGACTTGTTTATAGCCCTATGCCTCCTTTCAACTACTTGGAGCATTGAGACTATGCTTCCCACAGATAGTTAGGTGGTTGCATCGTATGTGCAAGACTTTTGTTTCCCTGCTAGCTCGGGCTACGAGCATCCTTCGAGTACCTTTATATTTGGTATCACATCACGTTCTACACTGCTTTGCTTAGTAAGGTGCGGTCGCAACCATGATAGCAAGATCAAAGCAGTAGTCGAGCTGGCCAGACTTGGTTTCCTTAGTTCCGCGCGGTCCATTTGTGTGCCTTTGGTGTTTAGTTTGCTGATTTCTTTGTCCAATATCATGCTTTTTCTTCTTAGCCGTGTCCATTCTTTATCTAGTTCGTGAAGTTTCAAGCTCTTGCACCAAATGGATTCTTGTAACCATTGAATTGCTTCACCCCGGTCCTCGCATCCTATCCTTACTATGGGGGTTGCGATTTGGGGGGATTCCGCTGTACTCCTGATTTCCTCTTGTCTTATCGACGATGGGATCACCTTTGGCTTCCTCCTTTTGCTTATGGTCCTAGATGGCCATTGAACCCTGGGTATATGTAGATTCTTATTGGTTTGTTTTTCCTGATGAACTCTGTGCATGTTTCTGCCTGTTCTTTTAATTGCTCTATCGTGATGGGCTGGCGAAAAGTGTCGCTTTTCCTGCTATCGCCTTCTACATTCATGCCAGGTCCCCCTAGCCTTCTGACATGTATTCGACACTGACACAATTGTCGTGCACAACACCCCTGCTTGTGCACTGTGCCGCTTCTGTTCCAATATCATCTTTTCACAGTGGTCTACGGAGTCCTCAACTTTTGTTGTGCCCTCATCAGTTGGCAGCTCCCTTGCTTCAGTCGTCACACGTTGCAATGATCTCACCATCCTATTACAATTCAACATTGTTACTTTATGCAATCGGTTCTGCCATCGCTTTATCTCTTCGTCTGAATTTGATGTGCAGGAGCTGTCACGTTCCCATGAGATTCTTCCATCTATTGTCGGGTTCACTCGATCCTAATCTTGCGCTATTATTTGGTAGATGCAGTCCAGTTGATCGTCACTATCCTCCTCGCACACAGGTTCGGTGTAGCACGCTCCTTCGGCCAGATCTAGTGGGACTATTACCCGGAGGGACTTTTTCTCGAATATTATTTTTCGTTTCTTTAGGTTGATGACTCCAATCATGTTCGTGGCCTAGTCTATTCCTAATAAGGTGGGGTAAGGGTTATCGTCATCCACAATTTATATTACCTCAAAATGTATTTGTGTGCTTGCGCTGTCGATGTCCACTGTGACTCCTTGAAATCTCCCCATGGGCAAGATCTTCTGTTGGTTCGCCATCTGTAATTGAATAGGAGACCATTGTAGTGCGGGCCTCCCCATGCGTTCCCGGGTCTGTTTAGGTAGCACATTCACATTCGACCCCAAGTCTAGAACAACCTGATCCATCTCATAGTCACCAATATGTGCAGTCAATCGCATTTCCCGCCCGATGCGCAACACATGCTTTCCTAGTTTCTGGACCATCCGTTGTTCACCCGACCCTGCGCACCGAGTTATCAGCTCTTGCAATCCCTTAACTGCTTTATTGTCCCGTAGTAGCTTCATGCACATTGTCTCTAAAAAGGTAGTCAACATAGAGGGATCCATTTCTGGTTCAGTTTGATCCTTACTACTTGACGTAGAGGCCTTCGCAAAGATCTTCTTAGCTTCCATAAATGTCTTCTTTGTGCGTTCCAAATCAAACTCAGGTTGCTTTGTAGGGGCCTTGTGAACCCATGTATCCTCCTTAGGTTTCTTCCCCTTATCCTCTCTTGTGGTTGCACTGCTTCTGAGCACCATGTTCACGTTAGGGTCCTCTTCGTGCGGTTCAACTTTCATCATTTGCACGTTCTGTGTGGGAGTAGACTAAAGCACCCCCTTTTCATGCATTTTTGCGATTAGTGTGGGGCAATCTACTGATTCATGATCAAACTGGTAACAAAACGAGCAATGCGTTTTGGTCAGGTTCATACAGTCACACACGTAGAGCCCAGGTCCTCCACAATTGTAGCAGATTAACTGTCCACACCCTCGTCCAGGTCCCATTCCTCCTCATCCCCATCTGCGTCCCGAGAATCCACCGTGTGCTATTGCTATGGCTAGATCCTAACCTCGCGTCTCTGTCTGCATCCAGTAAGTAGGTGTCCGATCCATCAGCAACTCATAAATTTAGCAATTTTGTTCGTCATTGCCCACCGATCTACAAAAATTGCAAAATAGATACTGGGGGGTTGTGTGAACTTTTGCAATAGATGACAGTTGTCCGTTGTATGCTTTCCTCCCTCCTGACAGATCACGCACCAGAGTGCGGTTGCCGCACTTGGCCCCACCTATGCCTCTAGTCTAACTGGCATCGGTCCCCCCCATCGGCCAAATAATTTGCAAATACCAGACAATGATCCTTATCGTGACCTTGTCCTTTACATTTTATGCACCACACCTCTTTGTGCGCGTCTGGCCGGGGTGCCTTATCCTATTTCAGACTTTGCATCTCCAAGCATAGATTTTGTAGCTGCACATGGATTTTCTAAACTCCCAACCCAGGATCTTGTATTGGAATCTCATGCAACCTCATTTCTATCTCTAATGCTTCAGCTTGAGTTGAGATCTTCTGCTGCGATAGTGCCGTCCTCAGATGTGGTGTCAAAGAAGCCACAAACCACGTGTGGTGCTGCGCATCTATTAGCATCATGTTAGCTTTACGAATCATACTCTTTAGTCTTTGATCTAGATCCCAAGGGGTTTCACCAGGCAACATCATGATCTCCTTGAACCTGATGATCGACTACGTCTCTGATTTTGGCTGACTAAATTCTTTGTTCAATGCATACTGGATCTCCGCTATTCCCACATTCAGATGATCGCTAGAGTGCTTTATATACCACGTCAATGCACGATCTTGCAGTGCGCTTACCAAAGTAGCCTTTTGATGTTATCATCCGTAACACCTTGGGCTTCCCATACTGCCTTTACCACGAACCAGAACTGATCTACTTCCTCATTTCTGACGCCTATAAATATAGGCAACTTGTTCGAACTCGCCATTCCAACCCTTGGTGGTAGTAGAGGTGGGGTGGGTGAAGATGGGGTTAATGTAGGCGAAGTGGGTGATGGCGTGGATGGTGATGGTAACAGTGGAATGCGCTGCTTTATCAACCAGACCACGCTTCTTGGAGATAACCCTACGAGCTCCTCCTCACTTTCTTGTGACAGTGAAATCAGAGAACTGTTCTCTAACCCTTCAATCCCTTGGTAGCCTCTTCCGCTCCACGTTACCCCTGACATCAATGGATTCTCATAACTAATTTTTCACATAACAACATTTTAATTCAGGTATTCAATGATTTGATATACTTACCCTACAGCCCCTTGAGGAAGTGCCTTTTCACTTCGCTGTAGCTCATGGTTGTATCTATCGCGAACTCAATGACAAGCCCTCCTAACCAGTGATCTACTGCCCGTGCGATTTTATCTTCAGACGCTTCTAGCCTGCGTACCAACTCTTGAGTCCACACAATGGGTTGATCATGTCTACACCTTCCTTGAATGTTAGCTAGCCTTGCGATCCACGCATATAGTTCTGTCGAGAAAGATGCGAAGAAGATCTCGTGGATTTCCGTGTATAAGTAGTGATCCAGCCACCTCTCTTCAAATATCTGCGGAGTTTTGTTTTCCTGTACTACGAACTCGTGGAGCTTTTGATCCAACCAATCTTCAATCTCTTTCTTCATAGGGTTCCTGTGTTCTGACATCAGACATTCCTCAGGCAGATCCCGGTCTTGGAAACAGAACCATTTGTTGGCTTGATGGGGCCTAATTCAGGTTCAGAAGAGTTTTTAACCAAACCAATCCTGCACTACCGACACTTTCGGCAATAGTCCGCGGAGCGCGGACTGTAGTCTCACTTGAGGTAGTATGGAGGGTGCTTGAACCAGGTTTCCACACTGTAGGGATGTCTTGATGAGGACTGAAAGGGTCACGAACTGATCTACGTACTCGCGCTCCTCAGCACAACAATCTGGCCTTCGCGAAGCTCGACGATGTGGCGCTTCTTGGATTCTTATTATTAATGAGTTTATTATAGATCTTATCTAATTCTTAAGGCCTTAATCAAGCATTCAACAGTAATAAACAGTGCGCGCAACCATAGATATGCATCAACTTAGAACATAAGCGAAACAAATAGATTTGTGACCGAATGCAAAATATTTAAAAAACACTTATCTTTATATTAATCTTCAGTTCAATACAATCCACTTCTGCCCTACGCACTCAACTGCAGGGGTTCGCGCACACAGCTGCAGACTCTACTAGGCCTCTGCACACACAGCTGCAGAGCCTACTCTAACTAATATCACCCACGAATCAGACTTACAGACTCAGAGTGAATGCCACATTCATAAACCCATAACATTCAAGATTCAAAACCAAAAAGTTACTTCTAACCTTAGAGCCTTGCTCTATTTATACATTCCCATGGTCCGCGGACCATGGGCAGGCTGATTCACTCTCTATTTTCTTACATTATTTTTGGGTGGACAACCCTTTGACTTGACTCATTACAATTTGTGCTTTGTGCACTTCACGGAACCTTTACCATACAATTACCCAAACTTGTGGACTTTAAGCCCCAAAACCATTATGCGGGGGATCCGCTACCCAACATACATCATGACAACAAAGGAAGGACACATTGTATGCCACACATATAATGCCGACACTTCTTAAGTTTGTACGAACCCCGGGTTGATAATTAAAGTTGGTAGCCTTGGGAGTTGCAACATTCTTGTTGCAATACTAAGGCTCATCACTTTTTGGCGCCGTTGCCGGGGAGGTGTCAAAGTATGCATTGTTTTCTTCCCTAGTTGATTCATTTCTTTTTAATTTTTGCAAAAACAATTTTTTTTTTTTCATTAGGCATATTTAATTTCAAAAGTAAAAAATTGCATTACATTATAGTTTTCATTCAATCATAAAAAAAAAACAAAATTCTCCAACACCAACCCACCCCCCCATTTGATCACATGGTGCAATAAGAGCCATATCACCATTCACTTTTGCAGGTAGAAGAAGAATATGGCGAAGAATGTAGAAGAAATTGATGGCAATGATGACAATGAGGAAGATCCTATCGGATTTCCCATTCAAGATACTGATGGAAGTGTGCACATGAAGAACATCTATCCATCTTTTCTTCCAAAATTTCATGGTTTAAGGTCAGAGGATTCATAAACCTTTCTCTTTGAATTTGAGATTGTTTGTAGATCTTATGGATACTTATTAAAAACTAAAAAATTGAGATTTTTTCTGGCAACATTGAAGGATAGAGCTCTTAAATGGTTCATGAGTTTAGGGAATAATTCAATAAGATCATGGAATGACATGAAAAAGATATTCCTAGAAAAATATAAAGATCACAATCTTAAAGAAGAAACCTTTAGAATGAATCAAAGTGAAGATGAGAGTTTAGAGGATCTAATAGAGAGGTTCATGTATAATCTTAAGAGGGAAAAACTACATCATTTAGGATCCGACACACTAAAAACCCTCTTACTTAGAACAATTAAGGATAGGTGGATTGATCTCCTTAATCTCATAAGTAGAGGTGATGTATATCAATTTATATTTGAGGAAATTTGTGAAACATGCCAACACATATCAAGAGGAAATGCAAGAGTAGGTAAATCAACATCAAGGTCGGTAAGTCAAGCTAAACTTGGAAATTTGTTTGATGACTTTAAAACATAAATTCTTAGCAATCTAACCAAACAAGAAGAAATGTTAAGAATACAAATGAGCAAAAAGGAGATGTTTGTGTTTTCCATGTAGAATCACATGATTTTAAATGTTGCTCCTCACTACCAAGGTTGAAGGAAGTTCACCAAGAGAACAATGGAGCAAGTCAATTTCCAATGCAACAATGTTATGTAGCTCCAAGAGGACCATGGTAGATTCTTCAGCCTGATATGATGTAAGAGCCTAATTCCCAATTTCAAGGTTATGCATATCCACCTCAAAGTAATTGAAACACACCTTTTCTTTGGCAACATTGGCCATCTGAACCCCAAAACAAATATTGGCAACAAGGTTGGCAAGGAACTTATGGGAGCCATCCACACTATCCTCAATATTTTCCTCAATATCCTCCATACCCAACTCCATATTATCCCTACCATTCACCTCCACCGCAACCACAACTCCATCCACATCCATCTCAGATATACATTCCCACTCAACTACTTGTACCACCATTTCCAAACCCACACATTGAAGTACTAAGCCCACTTACAATGCTAAGGTACAACACTTCCAAACATCTCCTCTTGAGATCAATGATATTCACCATAGCCCAGGAAGAGTATTGCTAAAAATATATTATCTTAATATCATTGGAGGACTACATCTAGAAGAAGGAGATTCGAAAGAGAAGATTAAAGAACCATGTGCTCCAATTGATGAAGAAAAAACATCAAAATTAGAGATTGAGAAAGCTCCCTCATGGTTACCATCAAATCCTCCATGTTTTCAAGAGAACAATCAACAAAAAGAGGAAGATTTGAAGGTCATGGTAGAAGATGACATAAAGAATGATCTAGATCAGAAAAAGGACCAAGGACATCACAACTATAGTGAAATATGGTTTGAGACAGTCACTAAGTTGCAACAATACTCTCTTCTTCAATTGTGCTTGTATTCATCAAAGTCAAAGCATTTGATCACTCAAATTCGGGTACCTATCAAAACATACATTTCAAGCCTACACATAATTTTTTCTATCATCTTGATGTGCACATGGCTCCATTGGAAGTATTCTTATACTTGAAAGTGATTTTGTTTTTCATGTAGGGTAGGGTAGAAGAAGAAAAAAAAAAAAAACAAACAAAATTAAAAATAAGAGAAAAAAATAAAAATCTAAGGTGAAAACCTCCTTAGAGGCACCTCAGAGTTTCTCATTGATTGAAAACCTCCATGAGGTGGTCAATGGGTTGAGAAAAAATAAAAACAAGAGAAAAAAAGAAGAAGATAAGATCTTAGGTGAAAACCTCCTTTGAGGCGCTTAAGTAGACCTACTAGTTGAAAAAATCATTGAGGTGGCTAGTAGGCCTAAAAGAAAAAAAAGAAGAAAAGAAAAAATGAAAGAATCCTTGCTCCATGCTTGCATGTACTCTCCAACATTTGCAAACAACAAGAACAAGTTGGTACCAAAAGGAAAATTGGTCAAGCCTAGTCAAAAGAAATCAAATTTTGACTTTCTCCTACTTTTGCTCAAATGATCCAACAAGGCCCAGACCATGCCAATCCATCACCTTCATCTATTTTCACCATCCATTGATCATTATCAAGCTTCTACCACTCATTTTCCTTGCTGTCCTAAAAAACTACAGGATGCTTTGTTTTACTTAAAATACAAAAATACATAGGATAGAAACTTGTTTTTGCCATAACTTGAAAACCATGCATCCATTTGCCAAGATGTTTCAGGGGGAGATGCATATGGATGATGGTAACAAGCTCAAGAAATTTCAACAAATTCCAGTGCACGGTTTCCAAGAAATTGGCCTCCATCACCTTCAACCATTTTTGCATTTTCTCAATATTAGTGTATCCATTTAATAAGATGTTTCATGGGGAGATGCATATGGATGATGGTAACATGCCCAGTAAATTTCAGCAAATTCTAGTGAACGGTTTCCAAGAAATTGGCCTCCATCACCTTCAGCGGTTTTTAGTTTTTTTTTTTTTTTTTTTTTTTTTTTTTTTTCTCGAGATCTATGCATCCATTGAACAAAATTTTTCTATGGGGAGGTGCATAATGATGATGGAAACATGCTAAAAACGTTTCAACTAAATCCAATCTACCGTTTGGGAGATATGGACAAAACAAGCTGCTGTCTTATAAACCTACAAGATACAGAACAACACCTATAGGATTGGCAGTGAGCAGTTTTAAAGGAGACCTAGAGGTCAAAGAATCTCCTCCAGAGCTTAGCAACAACATCAGGATCATCAACATCACCATCCAACACATGAACATCAACATCAAATGAACAACAGGATGCATGTCTCTCCAACAACCATCAGGTAGGTACAAGTATGCAATATTCTTGACCTCTTCTCTTGAGCATATGATAATTAGAAATTTGTTGTCAATGCATGAGAGATGAGGTTTTATAAGCTAAGGATGGGTCAGCGATCTCATCCGCCTTCAACTAGTTGATTGCGACTCACTCCTTCACTCATGTAATGTTGAAAAGTCAAATTATGAAGGGTGATGATTTCAAGGAATGAGGACAACAATTAAAAGAAGAAATTTTTGCAAAGGCCAAGGTCACCATAGCACTCCAAGCCATCCATCCACTTCATATTCACTATCTATTCATCTTTCATCCATCCCATTTTATTCTTGAAAAAAACAAAGAGAACATCCTCTCCATTTTCATGAAATTTCCATTTGTAGGTCAACAAGAAGGGCAGTCAAAGAGCAAAGGAGGATCACAAAGAGACCCTTGTTACTCACATTTTCATTTTACCACTCATTACCATTCATTTCTCCACCATTTATGTCATTTTTTCCACTCCTTTACTTCAGTTTACAAAGGGACTGTGTTTTCTACAGGATGAACCTGTAGGACTTACAATGACCTAGATATCCTACAGGAGGCAGTCCTAAGGCAAATAAATGACTTGCTATGCCAATAAATGACTTGCTAAATAAAAAAAAATATTCAAGAACTCATCTTGAATAAGTGCAAGAAAGCAAGCTAAATGGTCTCAAGAAACAATGATTTTTCTTTGAACAAATATGTTTTTGAGCTTGTTCTTGCAGAAATTATGGCCAAGATTCTTAATGCACAAGAGAGAGGCCACTAGGGCCATGGATGAGGCGCAATGAGGTCACTAAGTTGCTAAGAGGATGAGCAACACTTTCAGCAGGGGGTATGATGGGCCTCTAAATTAGACTTAAATTAAGGCCCATGCCTCTAATTTAAAACATAAATTAAGGCCTATGACCATCCTTCAACACATTAAACCTCTCTTTTTGTATTAGATAATTTATTTTTAACTTTAATATGTTCATTAGGAAGGTTTATGAATAATTGAATATTTGTGCCTAATATTATTTATTTTTGTGGAATATTATGAGAATATTGGGCAGATTATGAAGAGTTGGAGGACAAGGTAATTTAAGGACTTGTTCCCTACTACTGGAGGATCAATAATAAATAATAAAGTCAAAAAGATATTATGGAATTATGGCACAAATTGTGGAACTCCAATGATTGAGAAAATCTAGAAATGTGTTCCACTAATCAAGGGAGCAAATTCACTAATCAAGGGATTTCAACGGGGAAAACTTCCTCCCTTCATGGGGACTAATTCTTAATCATTTTGTATAAGTATCAAGTTGAATTTGCCTCTAAGGAATGATTAAGAAAATCTAGGAATGTGTTCCCTGCCATTTAATGCAAATTCCTAGTATTGGGGACTAGATCCACTAATCAAGGGATTTTGGTGGGGAAAACTTCCTCCATTTGGGGAATGATTCCTAATCATTTTGTATAAGTAACAAGTCGAATTTACCTCTAGAGATGAATTTTCATTAGTGTTATTGTGGAGAGAGCTTGTCTTTTTGAAGAGCCATTGTATTTTCTTGTAGGGATGTAATTCTATTGATGAAAATAATGAAGATTGGTGTCATTTTCAGCTTCTAAATCTTGTTCTCCTCCATAGTTCTCTGAGTTTCCTTGGGCTTGGCCATCCCAATTACCTCAGAGCCCTTTTGTATCATTTTATTTCCTTCTTTTCATTGCTTATTCACATGCATCTCTAGTTTTTATTTATTTCTATTTCTGGATTTAGTATTAATGATTTCTTGTTGTAGGATTGAGTTAAACGGTTGATGTAAGTTCTTTTGTAGGATCAAAATCATTATTATATCCTTGGAAAATATTTGGAAGTTCATATTTATCATTGAGCTGCTTGGATTAGTCCTCTTATTCCCAAATTTAGATTGATGGACCTCCTTTCTAGCAAAGAACAATAAATTTCTGCTATTTTTTAGAGCATGCTAATGAGATTCAATTGACTTGATCCCACTTTCATTAGATCACAAAAACATTCTAGTTCATAATAAAAAATTACTCCATTGCATTTTCACTTAATTTGATTAGGCATTTCTTAGATTTACTAGCTCACTAGTTCTCGAATTTCTAGATTTTCGACTAGTAATGTTTTTTATTTTATTTTGAACTGATTAACATAGGTATTTTTGAGTGATTCAACTTGGAATAGGGACCTAAGACATCCTAGTTAATAAAAAAAAATTTCCCATCCAATTTGGATTTGATTTGCTTGGTCATTTAATCCTCACCAATTTCATCATTTCACAAGATTTTTGAGCGAATCATCGATCTCCCGACTTTGGTTTGGTTTTGAGTTCTGAGTGGTCCTAGGAATTTTACCACTCCATTCCACCCATCAAACACCTTTCCTAGGCCTCCCATAACCTCCAACACCTCACATTTTTCTCTCGGCCGTATCCTGTAGGTTTCCTGTAATTCCTACAAGATCATCTTGTACATTTCTAGTACATCCTGTAGGTTTTCCTTAAACGGCTTGTTTTGAGGCCGAAATGATGTAAAACCTATAGGAAGTCACCAAAATCCTCCCAAGGGTCTCCCACACCATCCAACCAGCTCCTAACCCTTCCATCCAACCTCCAACATCCTTAATTCACCTAACACATCACCAAAAGACATTAGTTTGCATACTTGAATTTGCACCGAAAAAAAAAAAAAAAAAAAAAAAAAAAAAAAAAAAAAAAAAAAAAAAAAAAAAAAAAAAAAAAGATTTATTTCAGTCCCTTTACTTGCACATTAGTGATGTTTTATGCTTCTTACTTCCATGCTTAGATAGTAGCATTTGGTTCATGATAATTTAGCATTATTGCAAAGCATAGTATCTTGGTAGTTACTTAGAAAATGGTGCGTTTTAGCATTTGATTTCAATTTCTTTCCTTGTACTTTCTTGCTTGCAATAGGTTAAGGTTCCATTTCGAACATTTCCTTTAATGCAATTAGTTTAGGATTTGACTTCAATACATGTACTAAATTACATCATGATAGCAAAGAAATGACACATTGTATGCCGCACATATAATGCCGACACCTCTTAAGTTTGTACGAACCCCGGGTTGATAATTAAAGTCGGTATCCATGGGAGTTGCAACATTCTTGTTGCAATACCGAGGCTCATTAATTTTTGGTGCCATTGCCGGGGAGGTGTCAAAGTATGCATTGTTTTCTTTCCTAGTTGATTAATTTCTTTTTAATTTTTGCAAAAACAAAACAATATTTTCATTAGGCATATTTAATTTCAAAAGTAAAAAATTGCATTGCATTATAGTTTTCATTCAATCATAAAAATAAAAACAAAATTCTCCAACACCAACCCACCCCTCCATTTGAACACATGGTGTAGTAAGAGCCATATCACCATTCAATTTTGTAGGTAGAAGAAGAAGATGGCGAAGAATGTAGAAGAAAATGATGGGATGATGACAATGAGGAAGATCTTATCGGACTTCCCATTCAAGACACTGATGGAAGTGTGCACATGAAGAACATCCCTCCATTTTTCTTCCAAAATTTCATGGTCTAAGGTCAGAGGATCCGGAAACCTTTCTCTTTGAATTTGAGATTGTTTGTAGATCTTATGGGTACTTATTAAAAACTAAGAAAATGAGATTGTTTCCAGCAACATTGAAGGATAGATCTCTTAAATGGTTCATGAGTTTAGGGACTAATTCAATAAGATCATGGAATGATATGCAAGATATATTCCTAGAAAAATATAAATATCATGATCTTAAAGAAGAAATATTTAGAATGAATCAAAGAGAAGATGAGAGTCTAGAGGATCTAATAGAGAGGTTCATGTATAATCTTAACAGGGCAAAACTACATCATTCAGGATCCGACACACTATAAACTGTCTTACTTGGAACAATTAGGGATGAGTTGATTGATCTCCTTAATCTCATAAATAGAGGTGATTTATTTCAATTATCATTTGAGGAAATTTGTGAAACATGCCAACACATATCATGCGGAAAAGAAAGAGTAGGTAAATCAACATCAAGGTTGGTAAGTCAAGTTAAACTTGGAAATTTGTTTGATGACTTTAAAACATAAATTCTTAGCAATCTAACCAAACAAGTAAAAATTTTAAGAATACAAAATGAGTAAAAAGAAGATGTTTGTGTTGTCCATGTAGAATCACATGATTTTAAATGTTGCTCCTCATTACCAAGGTTGAGGGAAGTTCACCAAGAGAACAATGGAGCAATTCAATTTCCAATGCAGCGATGTTATGTAGCTCCAAGAGGACCATGGTAGACTATTCAGCCTGATATGATGCAAGAGTCTAATTCCCAATTTTAAGGTTATGCATATCCACTTCAAAGTAATTGGAACACATATTTTCTTTGGCAACATTGGCCATATCAACCCCAAAACAAATCTTGGCAACAAGGTTGGCAAGGAACTTATGGGAGCCACCCACACTATCCTCAATATCCTCCATACCTAACTCCATGTTATCCCTACCATTCAACTCCACCTCCACCACAACCCCATCCACATCCATCTTAAATATACACTCCCACTCAACTACCTGTACCACCATTTCCAAACCCACACATTGAAGTACCTTAGCCCACTTACAATGCTGAGGTACAACACTTCCAAACATCTCCTCTTGAGATCAATGGTATTCACCATAGCCCAGGAAGAGTATTGCTAAAAAGATATGTTGAAAATAATACTGAGAGGGGGGTGAATCAGTATTATCTAGTCCTTTTAACAATTCTTCCTTATTTATACTTTGAATTATTTTTGCATATCAGTACCATAAAACAATGAGCATGAACAAGAAAAACAGACAGTCACATTAAAGAACACCAGATATAAGGTGGAAACCCAATGTGGGTGAAAACCACCTGCTGCAATATGTCTCTATCTTCTTTCAAATTAGAAACTCCTTTTACAATGGTCTTGTACTGGTGCAGTCCTTTACCAGTACGCAGGCTGCAACCTGCAGAGAGCTACAACTCTCTCTCGTTTTCCAGTCTCTCCTGGAAGGGAGCTACAACCCCCTACTTCTTTTCTTTCAAGGACCACTTTTCATAAATTTTCAAACTGATCCATAAATATCAAATGATCATCAAGTACCAGTAAGTCACCCAGATAACCAGATCCAAACTGAACCCAGAACACCTTATCAACAGAAAAATTCAGTCAACAGATAGTCCTGAAACAGATACGCAACTTTCCTTTCTTTGGCCTGCGCTGGTATGCACTTCACCCTCTGCTTCTCTACGTATACCCGCAGATCTCCTTCTGCTGCATTGCGTGCCCACGCACTGCTGCTTCTGTCGCGCTGCATACAGTACGCACCCAAATGCAATATCGCGCCGCATACTGCCCAAGTAGGCACGCACCCAAAAGAACTATCGCGTCGCATACTGTTATAGTAGGCACGCACCTAAACCACTACTGCTCGGCGTACCCACGCAGTTCTCCTGTTTCTGCTCTGCGTACCCACGCAGTCACCCTTCATCTTCTCTGCGTACCTACGCAGTTCACCTTCTTCTGCTCTGCGTACCCACGCAAAGGCACCGTTAAACACTTGCGTACCTCAGATTAGGGCTGAATTTGCAAATCACAGGTGTGCTATAGTTAGACGGATGCCCAGATCTGATCAAGCGCTCGGGAGATCACCCTTTACAGATTTGCTTTCCACTTTCACTTTCATATAGATCAAGCCTTTTGAAACAATAACCCAATAGATCAGATCTTAAGATATTCAACCCAAAAGCATACTAAGCCAAATGATCTCCTTTGCTTTATATAGGCAAGCTCTTCCTCAAATCAAGGATCATGGGGCTCAAAAATAATAATAAAATAAAACAATACCATGGGCCAGAACCATGATAACACAATACCGTCGGCTAAATACCAAGGGTTAAACATAAGGAACCCCACGTGTGCGCGCTTTACTACCTTGAAGTGTGTGCACTGGGGGTACGCACCTCATGAATGGGTAACCTGCGTGTCTGGACGCGGTCCTTGCACGGCGTACCTGCGGGTACGCATCTTCTGAACTGTTCTCTTGCGTACTTCTTAATTCTCATCATATTGAGAGACATGCCATGGGTGTTGCAATCAAGTACAACATCTGTAACATATAACCATACCAAAAACATAATGCCAACAATCTCCCCCTTTGGACTTGATGGCAACCTCAAAAACTTCAGCGACATTCTCCCCCTTTGACATCAAGGGCAAAGGGTTATGCTCCCCCTAAGAACATGCTCCCCCTGAATATGAACCAGATCTGCAAAGAAGAACCATAATCCACCAGACACCATTAATGACCAAGAAAGAGATAGAGACATATTGCAGCTATATTCAGACCAGCTCCCATGATCTCCTTTTTTACATCCTCCATAATGCCAACAATGCATTATATGCTCCCCCTGAACCTGTGCCGCAACCCAGCACATGTACGCATATACCCCAGATGAATCATGCGTACAAACAACAATCAGAAGAGTCTCAACAATAAGATGATGCATCAACAACCCCCAGCTTTTGCCTGAGGTATTCAAAAGTCTCCCTGGGCAATGGTTTGGTGAGAATATCAGCAACTTGTTCCTTAGAAGGAACATACTCCAAATTGACCTTTTGTTCAAGCACTTGTTCCCGTAGAAAATGATACTTGATTGGTATGTGCTTTGTTTTTGAATGCATGACGGGATTCTTTGAGATGCTGATTGCACTTGTGTTATCGCATAAGATAGAGATAGGTGGTGTACAAGTGATTTGAAAATCCTGCAAGGTCTGCATCATCCAAAGGAGTTGAGTGCAGCAAGATGCAGCAGCAACATATTCCGCTTCCGCTGTAGACAAGGCAATTGAACTCTGTTTCTTGCTGAACCAAGATACTAATCTGGAACCCATAAAGAATGCACCACCACTTGTGCTCTTCCTGTCATCCACGCTTCCGGCCCAATCTTCATCTGTATAAGCATGAAGTGTGAGATCTGTATCTCTAGGATACCATAAGCCATAATTTTGTGTCCCTTGAAGATATTTGAAAATTCTCTTTACTGCCTGAAGATGAGTCTCCTTTGGATTTGCCTGAAATCTACCAACTATTCCTACTGCATGCATGATGTCCGGTCGGGTACCTGTCAAATAAAGTAGACTTCAATCATAGATCTGTAGGTTGGTTGATGTACTGCTGCAGATTCATCATTTGCACTGAGGCTACATCCTATGACCATGGGTGTACACACTGGTTCTGCATCTTCCATGCCATATTTCTTCAAGATCTGTTTGAGATACTTGGTTTGAGATAAAAAGATTCCTTCTTCCTTTTGTTGGATTTGCAAACCAAGGAAATATGTCGGTTCTCCCAGCAAGGACATTTCAAATTCTTTCTGCATGACCAAGGCAAAGCTTTGACTCATCTCTTCTTCATTGCTGCCAAAAATAATGTCATCTACATACACAACAAGTATTAGCAATTTGTCATTTTCAACTTTTATATAAAGATTGCTATCTGCTGATCCTTTTGAAAAAACCTTGTTGATGAAGATATTTATCCAAACGATAGTACCAAGCCCTTGGAGCTTGTTTGAGCCGATAGAGAGCCTTTTTCAATCTGCATACAAGATTTGGATAATTTCCAAGAATGAACCC